>DF239023.1:396795-409295 GCA_000507305.1 Breviolum minutum Mf 1.05b.01
CAGGATCGCGGTTGGGGTCCAGCACGCCACACTGAACTCACAGGATCGCAGTTGAGATCCGACGAGGAGGAGGACGACAGGAGGAGAAGGAGAAGAAGGAGAAGGAGGAGGAGGAGAAGTGACTGACATAAAATCTAACAACCCTCACCTGACAGGTGGGGAAAAAAAGAACTTTCAAAAAAAAACTGATCACCACAAGATCCAAAAAACCACGATAGATTCGCGTTAAATCCGACATGAAAAAGGAGGGCATACAATCTTGTTGTCCGAAAAAGGTCGCCTGGCCAGAGTTCGGATAAGGAGTCGAGTCCATCCTTGGTGATTGCATCGTGGGTGGTGGAGGGCAGATCCAAACAATATCCCCTACCGAAGATGACGATTCTTCTTTTCTCGTTTTACAGCCATCGTTACGGCGTCGTTTCTATCTTTGGGTAGCTGCCAGTGTTGCAAATGTTACCCATTACCCTGCGCATGTTCACCAGGTTGCTGGGGAGTCATATATGAGGGTAGAAATGAGCATTGGGTTTTCTTTCCATATGGATGAGTCCACTCTGATAAAAGAAAATCGCTGAAAGAGAAACTCCTGCACCACTTGTTAATCTTTGAAATGATTGAAGTTTTGTGGCATCTTTGTACAAATGGTAAACAAATACTGTACATTTGGGCTCAAAAAACAAACACTTCAATCGAGTCATGGATGGCCAAAGATACATAGGAAATTCGACACAAAAAAAAACACCATCCATTAATGCACCTCTAAAATTGATCCTCCAATTTGCGATGTTCCTTCAATGCAAGGTGTATCGTTGTCTTTTCATATACATTTCAGTAAGCTAACATTTACAATAGGAAATCCTCCTTTTCCAGTAGGAAATACATTTACGAAAGGATTTTCCATGGCTATGTTAGGTTACCAAAGGATATCTCGGAACCCATCATCTAAGATTTTCATCCATGAGCAACCAGAGATTTTCAAGCCGAGGAACCTCATCCTCACCTGAAACAAGAATCCGGGTGAACATCCGTCGCTAGGTAGCTAGCTTCTACGAAAACCCTTGGTAGCTTCACCCACACGTGTGGAATCCCCGGGACGATGAATCCGGATCATCCTGTATTTGCGAAAACAAAACAGCGAGAAACGGGTCGCTACCTTCGCAGGAAAGGACACTTGTGAAAAATTCATAGAGGTCTATCTTGATACGGTAAATATCTATGATATACTGCCTATCCTGTCGCAATCCTGTCGTATTCCTAAACCCCCAAAAACAAAAACGAAAACTGCATCAGAAATACTCAGGGTTTAATACTTATAATAATTAATAATCATAACCTGGAACCCCAAACAACCATTTATAAATGGTAATTGGATGATTCCAAATCTTTATATAGAAAATGGTTGTTTCACCAAACATCCATTTACAAATGGTTGTTTGGGGTTCCAGGAAGGTCTTTTTTTTTTCGCTTAATAACGCCTTCTTTCTGGGTGGCTTCGTTGGGGGGTTCGTTGGTTGACGACCGCCATCAATACACGCAATCGCAATCTCAGTTGAAAGAGTTGAATTCGTTGAAAGATTTGAAAATTTGTCTATTTTTGGGAGAACTATATTATTTCTATGTGTATGTCATAGAAAAAATCTATGCATATTATATGCATTATGTATAATAGAAAAAAATATATGCAGTGCATTAATATTAAATTTCTATTAGTAATACATATGTGAACCCCCCCAAAAAAGCTTCGCCTTTTTTTCCGTTTTTGTTTCTTTTATGTTCGAACCACCACAGCTTTCGCCTCCGTCTGTCTCCGCTGCATCGGGCGACAGGGCCGCATAGGCCTTATCCAATTCATCGAAGTCAAAGAAGCCGTTCCTGGCGGCGGCGCTGTCCAACGGCGGAAACGCCGCTCCTGGAAATATACCTTGAAGGGTTCCCTAAACAGCCCTTTTCCCCCAACACCCCGCCACCCCACCGGCAGGATGCTGGATTGTTTCGTCACTTTTTTCGGTATGACGACTTATTTTTTTCATGTTTAGCTTCAGGAATCCGGAACTTGAAGCTTTATATTTGGCCATCCTGGTTGCGGGGGGGAGGGTCAGATCCAACGAATAGCTACAAAAATCCAAAGGAAAGATCCCGAAAATAAAAATGAGATTCTTGGATCATCTTCCATTTTAAATGCAAAAAAAAGTACAACGATTTTCATGGCAAATCTTTCTGTGGCTATTGGATGATTGGATGTGTACTTTCTAGATGTGCACACCGTTAGTTTGCTGATCTAGGCCTATCCAAAGAAAAATGCCCACCATGGAAGCTGGCAAACTACTACAACTTTCGTCCCAAAAACTTCGCGCTGAATGGATAGTACCTCCACAGGTCTCCATTCACCAGGTCTGAATTCCAGGGTCTTTAGAGATAGGGATTCGCACGAACCAACTGGCATTTGTTCAGAAAAAATCCACGAAGGAAAAAAAATGCTTCCCTCATCGTGTTGATGGACAAAATCCTGCACCACCAAGGATGATGACTATCCCATGATTTATAAGGTTTAACCATCCCAGGTGGTGCAGGATTTTGTCCATCAACAGTAGTAGCTATTCCGAATATTCCTCAATATGTTTTGCGAAATGATGTAATGCACGTTGTCACCTGATGTTTACGGCAAGCCGATTCCCGAAGCATGAAATCATGATTTGGCTGATGATATATGGATCCTTTAGATTTCCTTTAATCATTCCAATATAACGTATACACCCCGGAAGATGAACGGCTGGAACCTGAGAATAGACCCCTGGAAATGGAAAATCATCCTCCAAACCATCATTTTTGAGGTTCTATGTTAACCTTCGGGGGTGTAATAGGCAAATTGGCCTATATATAATTCCTAAACCTGACCCAACCGGCGGGAACTGTTCGATATAATTCACCCAGTCCTATATTTCATGAGTTTCAACCTGTTTTTAGAGTAAAGTCCATGACTTCACAAAAATTGTATAATTCCTTACCACTCTCCCCCCCCAAACCGCATTCCGACATGTCTTTCGCAGCGAGGGCACCCTGAGAAACTGGACTCGTTAGCATCGACATCTTTCGGTTTGTGGAGGGACAACGTTAGCGTTGCCTCAGCACCGGGTTTTCCCCAAGGAAATGGCCGGCCTTCACCTCGGGGAGTATGAAGCCAACCCTTAAGTCCTTCAACTGGGCCTTATAAAGGCCCTAATTTCAAGGGGGAAAACGAGGGATTTGGGGGGAAGGTGGGCAACTTAGATTCTCATGACTAAAGGTTGCTGAACCCCTGAAATGGTGATGATTTTACATCAAACCCCCTATGGAGGAAGAGGATTCCTCCTCACCACCAGGATGATGAATCCCGAACTCAACCTTTATTTCCCAGGATTGCAGGATTGCATTCTGGGTGGGGAAGATAGATCCAAAGACATCACCTTTTTGTGAAAGAAATCCAAGCCAAGCTTTTCTATATACCTTTATTCAAAAAAATAGCAAAAGACAATTTGACAACAAAGGTGTGATTGGTATTTGTTGGTTTTTTCCCAAGATTTTTCATCAGTATCACTCCTCGCATGTCAGCAAAATGGTCCGCGTATCCCAGGGATAAGCCATCACATCCCTCCCCCAACACAGAAGCCGAAAGGCAGTGTCCACCGTCATCGGAGCACCATTACCACCATGAAAAGGCAGTGAAAAACAGCTATTTGTGAATAGTTCGTGGAGATTTTTGGACATGAATGTTTGCTTGGTTTCATTCTTCGTCCAGGTGTTTCTGTTGCTTCCTAGCTGAATTAGGACCGTTGTAGTTGCAAAATCTTCAAACGTTCGAGATATATAACAGTTTCGGCTGGAGTCTGTTGCTTTGAAACTTCAACCAACTGCTCTCTAGTATTCTTGTGAACTTAAGATTTCCAAGCGAAAACATCTGAGGGTGATGTTTCGGAGGGGTTTTTCTGTATCTCTTTCTGGTGAGATGTTATGAATATAGGTATGCATAGGTTGCAACTTGTCTTGTGCCTCTCCATGATGCCATTGTCCCCCAGTAATCAAACTCGAGCTCACAAAACACCGTTGCGGTGTGGTTTTGACCCCGTTATGGGTGTTCCTGAACGAAAATCTATCAGCTGTCAATGGCTGATATGTCCAGTAGAACTCAACTCAACAAAGTAATCTTTCTCCCATTTCGCAGGGCATCTATGGAAAATGATCCCCTCCAAATCTTACCTTGAAAAAGTTGCAAGACAAGAAGACCCAACAGTTCCAAGGGTGATATTGACACTGATACGTTCTGTTTCGCCAGGGGGAAGGGGAACTCCACCTGTTGTCTCTACATGTGACTTGGGAGGGACTGAGTCTTTCCCAATAAGATTTGCATGCTGTAAGAACCAGCTCTAAAGGTTCAACCAACCAACTCTAAAGGTTCAACCAACCAACTCTAAAGGTTCAACCAACCAACTCTAAAGGTTCAACCAACCAACTCTAAAGGTGCAGGAAGATGCTTTTTTTACTGGTAGATTGGATCTCATAAGCAAGCATCAGAAGATTTGGTAACGGCGTATTAGGATGTGTCTCTGATGCTAGAAATAGATATAAATACCCTCCCTGAAACTAACAGCAAGTTCGCCCCTGCAAATAGGCCTAAACGCCCCCAAAAGGAACATCATTTTCCAAGCACCAATTTTCAGGGGCAATGTGTCAGTTTTAACTTTCAATGGAATGGCTGGATTCCTCTTGTAAAATAGTTGCTGAATTCAGGCCATCTTGGAAAGATCTCCCTGCCCATCATTCAACTACAGCTTGCTCGCCATAATTTCACCAGATCAAATCAATTGGCAAACATGCTCAACCCCTAACCTATTCCGACACTTTATTGGGACCATTTGGTACACTCCCCGAAACTAACCGTTCGCGCCTGAAAATGGGTCTTCCCGAAAGGAAAGGATCGTCTTCCAATCTTCCAACCATCCATTTTCAGGCGAAAAAACTCGCTGCTACTCTCAGGGAGCGTAAATCGATGTAAATCCAAAGACTGGTGAATAGAGAGGGGTTGGAAGACCCTGCTGCATCAAGCCCAGTTTCAAAACTTACCCTCCCTGAAACGAACAGCGAGTTTCTGACCTGAAAATGGTGGTAAGATTCCAAGTTCGGAATCTCCAAACTACTTCCAGGGGGAAAACCCCATTTTTCGGGGGAGAAACTGTGAGTTTTTTCGGGAGGAAAATCTTCCAAAGCTCCATAGATCACCGAAACCCCTCCCTGGGTGCCCCGAGACTCATCATCAAACCAGCTCTCACGGGAGATGCCCTGAATTTCTCAGGGGATTTTTCAAAAAGAAACATGGGGTCGCAAACTCCAATTGAATGGATGTTGTTCGTAATAATACACGTTTCTTTATATATATATATATATATATATAATGTACAAGTATAGGTGTATAATACAACAAAAAACTANGTTTTTACTAAAAAGAAAACAAGTGGGGTCGGCAAACTACCAATTGAAGTGGATGTTGTTCGTAATAATACACGTTTCTTTATTATATATATATATATATATATAATGTACAAGTATAGGTGTATAATACACAAAAAAACTCATCAGTTTTGCTGTTTGGTCATGTATTTACAGATATTAATGTGTAAATAATAGCCATGTTTTAAAAACATCAGCTTTTAAGCAAGCTCCAAAGAAACAAACAAAGAAAAACACAAGCATCAAAGAAAAAACTCAGGATTTCTTGAGTACCATTGATCGGCATATAAAAAAAACATATAAAGAGGTTTTACAAGTGCGAAGTTTTAAATTGCTTCACCTTTTTTTTTGAAAACATCCAGACCCTCCGGGATGATAAAGTGGGGTCACCTTTTCACTACAGAAAACCATGGTAAAATCCATCGTCATTGCGCCTCCCTCTTGGGTCGGATCTCTTCACCCTTGGCCTGGTCGGTGAGGCCCGAAACCATCCCAAAGCTAGAAACATCCAACCTTACGGATGGACAATTTGATAGCAAACAAATCATACAATGTGAATCTCTAAATCTATCACATTTTACATATGTATGATTTTATAGTTGTGTAAAAAAAAATACGTCTTATTATACAATTAATATACATGCAGTACTCTCAATAGTTCCGTGGTTATTTGAATGTTATAAACTGATATATAAGTTATCTGGTAACGTGAACTATTCTCTTCATTGCCAATATGCCAAACCCAAAGCGCCAGAAAAAAAAAAAAAAACAGAAAACCAATAATCTCCCATTGCGGGGCACCAAAGTTGGTCATATAAATCTGAAAATTGGAATGATACCGATACAGTTTCATGTTCCAGTAGCCATCTATAGAAACAATTTTCTAGCTAGTTGGTGGTTTCAACCCAATTAAAAAATATGCTCGTCAAAATGGGTTCATCTTCCCCATGTTTGAAACCACACCGGCAGCTAAAAAGATTGACCTACATCCGGATGATACTCTGAAGCGGGGTTTGCCATAATCACCTGAAACAACCCTACATCACCAAGGGACAATACCTGTCAATCTTTGGGGTTGATTTTCCCATGTAACAAGGTTCTTATGGTGGACCCCGCGTCAGCTTTGTCCTTTCTTTCGCCACCTCCTTCTCAGCTTCATCTTCCTGGAAAGCACGTACCTGTTGCGATCTGTTTTTTGTCTGACGGGAGTACCAGAACAACAATTGGACAAAAGTGTTTGCAATCCTCAAAATGGTATGAACTGAACTACGGTATGTTAGGTATGTTTGCAAAAATTTGGATGCATGTTCATAAGTTCAATCAAGCGCAACCTGCATGATATCTATGCATGCATCTATGCATATCTGTCTGTCTGTATGACATATGTGTGTGTGTGGATCGATTATGAGGAGACAACTGCTTTTTCCACAACAAAAAATCAGGATGCCCATGAAAATCATTCTCATGTCTCATGACCAGCACCTTCTGCGTAGCTGTTTCTTTTACTGGGTTGAGGATGCTAAAATTACATCTTGACATTAAATGAATGATCACCCACTGAAGATGATGTTCCAGTAAACGCAAACATTAATCATCGTTTATCAATGTATTAAAATTCAATCCATCATCCATAGCAGAAGTCTTTCGTGAAAAAAAAACACATCCTTTTTTCCATCTTACTAATGGAAAAAACCTGCCAACAAAACCAACAAACACTTGGGGAACCTCCAAACTGTCCATAGCACTTTTGTGTTTTTGTCGGTTCCAGCTCCGAGTCGTTCCACGCCTTGCCCATGAAGTTCTTGTACTTGGGATCCAAGTCTTCATCTGGTAACTTGAAGCGTTGTTGCACTGGAACTTCCTGGAGGTTTCCAGGCGAAGAAAACATCAGGCAACGGCAAACGTGGCTTCATGAGCTCCCTAAAAGATGGGTTCAGCTTCCCGGATGGAAAAATTCATGAACCTGCCATTGTAAGTAAATCTCCCCTTATATGGATGCTTCCGAAAATAATGGTAACCCCCAAATCTTCCATTTTAATAGGGTTTTCCAATATACACCATCCATTTTGGGGTATCCCTATTTTTGGAAACACCCATATAACTGGGTAGTATAATTAAATCCCCTAAAACCTATACCTATATATACAGCATTTTTTTCAGCCAGTCACTGCTCGAGTCTGCAAAATCCATGTGTTTTTTTTCGTTGCGGTTGGTTTTGGCGTTGGAGTCGTAAAGCTGTTGAAATTCTGGGGAGTTTTGGTTATGGTAGGAAATGGTGGTGAATCCCAAAGGGTCGCAAGAAATTCGCCATCATTGGAATCCGAAGAAAAAAAAGGCGCAAAAAATCAGGATGTTTGTTGCGAAAAAATGAAAGAATACCGGACTTGGTTGAGGATTTTTTTCAACTTTTTTGTTTTGACCACAAAAAGTTTCTCCTCTCGGTGATTCGTGCATTAGAAAAAAACAACTAATTTGAATCATCCGCTGCCCACGTTCGTCTCCTCCAGCTGACGTCGGCTATTGTTCAGCATGTGGTCAGGCAACTGGCGGATGGATGGACGATGGTCAAAAAGTTGCCAATATTCTGAAGGAGTCATTATATGACCAACCCAACCACAATGCACTATAGAAATTTAACGTAGACACCAAAGATGATGGTGTGTAAAATGTATCTCCTTTCAAATATGGCTATTTTGAGTTATCTACGTTGAATTTCAGTGGGCTAACACTAGAATTATTGCAACTTAACAGCAAAAGGCTCTACAAATTGACAACAAAAGCCCCAGCTTCAAATATTGCATCATTTTGGGTGTTAAATTTCAGGATGGTAAATGGACTGCTATACTAAACCATAGCCGATCAAGTGACGGATTGTAACCGTATCTGTATATTTGCTTTCAATTGACAGTTTTGGTTGGTTATGGTTGGAAGCATTTTTGTACGGATATTAGCACTTGAAATTCCGACAGATTTATACCCCCATATACCCCCGAAATCGAACAAAAGATACTAAAAATCATGAAGTTGCAAAAACGTACCGCTCCGGCTTCCGATGTGGCATCATTTTCGGCAGGCTTATTTTGGGGTTTACACCATTTCATATGGGAAATGGTCAAAAGTCGTTAAAAATCGGGATGATCATCCCACCTTGAATAAGAAGTCTTTTTTGATGGGTATATAAACCCCTACTATTGGGTTGATGACCATCCCCTATCATAAATCACCCCCGAAAACGAACATGGAACCTAAAAATCATGGGTTTTTCATAGGAATCTCCTAAAAACTAGGGGTTCATTTTCAGGTTCCATGTTCGTTTTCGGGGGGTGTAATGGGAGTTGATCGACCCGATCGCACATATGGGAAATTCGGTTGGGTCCCAACACATCATCTCTGTTTGGGCAAACACCTGGAAGTTGGCCAACTCGGGCAACTTTGGCAGCTGATCACGCCACTCCTGGGGNTAGGAATCTACCTAAAACGTAGGGTTCTATTTCAGGTTCCATGTCTTTTCGGGGGGGTGTAATGGGAGTTGATCGACCCGATCGCACATATGGGAAATTCGGTTGGGTCCCAACACATCATCTCTGTTTGGGCAAACACCTGGAAGTTGGCCAACTCGGGCAACTTTGGCAGCTGATCACGCCACTCCTGGGGTGGTTTTTGGACCACCAACCAACGGTTCAACGGGGGGGTTTACGGGAAGCCCAAAAAAAAACACGGCGAGGCCAGCCTTGATGAAAAACGGGGGAAAATAAAAAACGGGCCGGTTGTTTTCTTGAGAGGTTTAGTTAAGTGATATCATAGTTCTCCAAAAACCATTGTAGAGTCGTTGAATTTTGAATCGCAAAAATTGTCCCCCATAAGATGAATCATATAAGATACAAGTGGACCAATATTCCCCCAATTTCATGGTTTTTTTCCGCGCATGGAACTTGCAAAATGATGTCATCCCCCACATCATCGGTGAAAATTCAGGAAACAAAACATCCATCCTCCGGTTTTCTGCATTGGAAGATTCACCACCAACCACCACATGGGAGTTGTGTCTCGATAACCTAAATACATAAATCATAAATATATGCATATACAATAGAATATCTATAAATGTACACATAAAAAAAGTCGCCGAAATCGTGAAATTTTTCGGTGACAAAATTGATGGAAAGGCATTTATCTTCAGGGCAACCCAAGGTCCTCCGGATCACCGACATCAATGGTGTACCTTAGCATCCATGGATTCGGTCTCCCATCCATGACGGTGGACTTGAAGGCTGGGAAAAATCCATGACTGAACGAATTGTTTGTCCTTTGGGCATGCCAAAGATCTTGCGGATTTTTGCGCTAAGGGAAATGATGAGAAATTGGAACTGGAACTGAGAGAATTGGGGAAGATGTAATTTCAAGAAATGAGATATCAACTGATACCCTTTTGTTGTGACAAAGAAACCTTTTTTAGAAGCATCCTGACAGCCCCGAGGACATTCTGGAAAATTCATTCTCGAAAACATCTCACATATATTCACATATCACAAACAAAAAATGTCACTTCTTCATCTGAATCTTGCAACTCCAGCCACTAAAGGACTCAATCTCAACCGAAAAAAAACTCAAACTACTGTTTTTGTTCCTAAGATCATCCAAGATCACTTCATTTTAGCACACCAAAATCCCCTTCCGCTTCTTTTTTTTGTGTGATTTGGCTGTTTCCGAAAATAGTGGTACCCCCAAATCATCCATTTTAATAGGGTTTTCCACTATAAACCATCCATTTTGGGGTATTTTTACCAGGTGGTTTGAGCTTCCTCACTCGACACCCCAATCCTTCACTTGACGGTTGAAGCGGATGGTTGGGTCGGTATAGACTTCAGGGATGGTTGCCTCAATGTACCTGGAGGCGAAGGCCGGGCCCAACGGGACAGTAGTAGTAGTAGTAGTAGTAGTAGTAGTAGTAGTAGTAGTAGTGGTGACTTTGTTGTTGTTGTTGTTGTTGTTGTTGTTGTGGTTGTTGTGGTTGTGCTTGTGCTTGTGCTTGTGGTTGTTGCTGTTGTTGTTGTTGTTGTTGTTGTTGTTGTGGTTGTTGATGGAAAGTTCGACAGTTTTTTGTACAGCTTGCAGAACAAGTAGGCATTTAAAGATTACCAGAATGGGCTCTTCTAGGACAGCTATTTCATACAATCTCACTGCATATCTGAAAATCATAAACAATGACAGTGACAGTCATAATGAAAACCCTAACAGAAGAACCTACCAAGTTGGAAGCTCTGTTACTTCAGGAAAGTGCTATCATCGAACCCCAAAGAAAAGTCCAGGTTTGTGCTCCTACACATCTCTTAGCAAAAGGTGCCAAATATGAGTAGGATATACTCCCCCGAAATTGAACATGGTTCACCTGAAAATCACCCATTAGAAAAGGCAAAAAAACCTGAACCAACCTCCATTTTCAGGGGCTATGTCAAACTTCGGGGGGGTAGTAGGATAAACTAAGTTTGATTGATGCATCGATGTTTATCGTGACATGATACCCAGGCACCTTTTTGTTCCCGCGAACCTTTGGCGACGGCGTTTGAACCCGGCTCAGTCTGATTCCAGAACCCGTGCACGTGGCACCTGATTTGGAAAACCCGCAGGGTTTTCACCCAGTGAAGTTGGCGACCATTTTGAGTTGTAGCAAAACAAATTCAAACCCCAGAAATATGCAACCTCAAGGAAAACAACGGCCCCCCAAATTATCTTCAAAAAACTTGCGTGGTTAGACCGAAGACCCCTCTCAAGTTTTGGGGCTTCAATTCTTTTTGCAGTTTCCAACCTTTGGCCCCCGGAAAACTGCGAAAAAATTTCGGCATCTTTAAGTGACGCGTCAAAGATGTGGCCATCCTCCACCAGTGACTAAAACAACAGTGAAAAATTCACCCAACAAGTTTCTGGCCACAATTTTGAGGTTGGGGGGCCTTGTGGTGGTGGCGGTTTTCCAATGGTTTTTTGGGGGAAAAGATTCGTGGAATTTCTCTAGTTGGTGGTTTGAAACCGTTTGAAAAATATTTCTACAAATCGAGAATTTCCACAAATACAAAAGGAGTAGAAACAAACACAATAAACTTTTGAAACCACAAAAATCATCCGCTTCTTTCACCCGCTTTATTCAAATAAAAACGACACAATAAAAACGGCCCGGCCTCTTCAACCTCGGGTCCTCCAGGATTTATTAAGGGAATCCTTTTCAACGCTTTGGCTGATGAAGGCCTTGGTGTTTTTTTTTCGGTTGGTTCGGAAATCCCAAGGCGGTTCAACCACCAACCAGCTGGATGGTTTTTGAAACAAAAACCCGTGGTTTTAAATCATGGGTGTATTTACCTAATATCAACTGGTTACCCTCCCTGAAACTAACAGCAAGTTCGCACCTGAAAATGGGCCGAAACGCAGAAGGAAACCGGGACTGTAGCTGCTTATCACCTACTTGGAACCCACTTACTGACCTTGTAAATAATGGGATAAACTACCTTTCCCGCAACTGGTGAGTTTATCGGATTTCTGAACCATCAAGAGTATCTCAAAACACACCAAAGCATGGCATTTTTCAGTGGGACAAATGTCACCAGTTTCCATCAAATTGACTCGGCCCGTTAACCCGTTTTGGATAGAGATCTGAAGATACCTATGAACAACATGGAACAACCATTTTAAAAAAACTAAATCATAAATCACCTCACACGAAGATGGATTTGTTCACTAAAAGTTTCGCCTCCATTTTCCACAAAAATTGGATCTGAAAAGGTTCAGATCCGATCCGCTTCGGCAGAGATAGATAAATCCAAAGCTATTCTCCCCAAGGACATACGGAAATGATGGTTCAGAAATCCGACGAGAAAACCACCTGTTATCGGGTTGAAACCCTATGCAAAAATGGGATATTCGAACCATATCAATTGGTGATTTTTTCGGGTTTCTGAAGCATCAACAGTACTTCCGAACCAACCATACGCTACTTTTGGAGTGCTATGAAGCTGAGCCACTGCCTTCAGTGA
>DF239023.1:414295-419295 GCA_000507305.1 Breviolum minutum Mf 1.05b.01
ACAGACATACACTGACAATACCCAAAAATGATACGGTCTGAATGAACAAAAACAGAAAAAAAATCCAACCGATTTCTGATCCTTGAAAAAAAAACACTTCGTTGGGCCTTTCGGCAGTTGAATCCTCAGGAAACAATCAAAGAAAGACATATAAATGAAAATACACCCCCGAAATTCAACATGGAACCTGGAAATGATGGGTTTCCAAGTTCGGAATCTCCTTGGAAATTGGGGGGTGAAAAAAAATTGCTCGGGCAAAAGGCCAAGGGAGCGGTTGTTCACGCAGATGAAGATCAGACCAAAGTTACCAGTACTGTAAATTCTATATATAAGAACCACCCCATCCATTTTTGTTGGCTTACACGTATTTTTTGAAGGGGGGGCAAAACTAACTTTCCTTCGTTTTTTAACGGACTACAAATTTAACAAATTGAAGCCCTTATAAGACTTGTGACTACCAACAAAATCCCTAATATAAGACGTGGTTTCAACCAACCAACTTCCACCTGTGAAAAACCCTCACCTTGATGGCCCCGGCCCCAACCTGCAGAATTTGCCGCAGCTTCCACCTGTTTCGGATGGGCGGGGCGGGTTGGTTCCCGTCATGAGATCCCAAGGAGATCCTTGGGATCCATGATCCTTTGTTTTCGTTGCAACATGCTTGACAAGGGGTCATCAAAAAATACCAACCCAAACAATGCACTACACCCCTGAAGATTAACATGGAACATACTCATGGAGGTTTGGAAGATCATGTTCCTTTCTAAGTGGGTGATTTGAAGGTTCCATGTTAATCTTCCAGGGTGTATTAAGGGGAAATCCCTCAAAAAGCACAAGAAGATCTTGCATTGTTAGATCCCATCAAAATGGTTCCGATTTGATTTGATAATCTCTGCTAGGATGCAAGCAACGCTGTCATACCTCGGATATCATGGTTGAGTTGGTACGACCAGCTTTGGAAAAGGTACACTCCCTGAAACTAACATGATTTTCTGAAAATAGGCCGGGCCCCAAAAGGAAAGGATCATCTTCCAACCATCCATTTTCAGGGGCGGAAATGTTTGTTGGAGGGAGGGTAAGTCCTCTGAAATTGCCAAACGTGGGGTATAGAGAGGTATCCATGGGAGTGAAATTTCAGGAAGAACTATATTAGGACAACTTCGTGGGAACCTGAAGAAATCTCTAAAATTGACCCTTTGGGAAGAGGAGATTCCCTGGCCTAGCAATGATCATGTGAAAAAAACGTTCATCATGAAGTCAACTTCATTGGAAAAATCTTCAAGGATGGTTACTCAACCAATGAAATGCGGCATTGAGGGGTTGGGCCCCTTAGATTCCCATGTTACAAAAATTGTCATGGATGTGCATTTTGTAAGCATGTTCGTAAGCACATTGCTGGCATCATCACAATGCTAGGAATCCTCCGTCCTCTCCCACCCAACCTGGTCACTGCCCGCCGCACGTTGGGTTGCGGCCAGCAACACGGCCAACAGAATAGCCCTGGCGAAAACCACCATGGCTAGTCAACCTACCTAATGGTGAATAGGCACTGATCATAAGGCCCTAGTTCTGGAGGGGTAGGTTGGGGTAGGTAGGTTGACGACCGCCATTACACCAAGCTGAAAAATGCCAAGTTCATGAGGCATTCTCCTTAGCCCATAAGGGGGGGGTGGATTCACATTTGACAGTTCATTTGTGATATCCTTCGGCATCCTTGGGATATATACGAATAATTCTACATGAGATATAACTAATTGAAGTACCCAAAAAAAATGGGTGCAGTATTTTTGGTCGAACTTCTCAGGTTCCATTGGTTGTTTCTCAACCTTCTCTTTTTTATTTTGGGCGTGTACTTTTTAGACCTTGATGATCCGATCTGCATTGGCAGCCAAGCACTGGAGTTTTCCTCTAGATTTGTAGTGAGGTTGTAACCTGCACTCAATGACTTCTGTGTTGAATCACGGTGATTCACCCACTTTGTCGAACATTGATCATGGATCTGGAGAAAAAAAACATATCAAGGATTCTTATCACAAATGATGAATTTCAACATGATACATCTTAGATATCAGTAATACATATGTACTTTTTTATATTTATCTAACAATACATATACATGTAGAGAAAGCCATGGCATGGACATAGTATATATCTTGTAGCTATTGGATTCAAGGAGTTCGTTCAGTCCTTACATCATTATCAAACGGTCGAGCTCACTCCCCAGGGAATGTTGACAAAAAACAAGCCTCTCAAGAAAATGATGTTCAAGAATCATTTGATCATCTTAAGAACAAATATGTACAGTAGATCTTTGACCCTTAAATCTTCCGGAAATTGGCAAAAACGATGTCTTTTTGATAGAACATCTTTAAAGGATTTCTTGCAAGCGCTTGTACATTCACCCCTGAGGCATCGAGCTGTGTGGCAATGGCAATATCAAGCCCAGCCAACATCCCACTCGCCTTTCTCAAGGTGTGGCGATTGTGCCATTGTGCCACGACAAGTTCATAAAATAATATCAGAATCAGAGACAACAGTTTGCCAACATGCATGGGCATGATCAATCATTTCACACCAAATCTCATCTGTTAACCACTCGATTTGTCTCGCATTTTCAGCCTGAAACTCCCATATTCTTGGTCAGCCAATGGCATCCTACACTTTTTTAACAAGAAAAACGTTCATAGGCAGATCTTTACACAGAGATTTTTGCAAAAAAACATAGCAAAAAATTGTACATCCTCTATTATACTCAAGTGTTGTTTAATCACCTGAGATCAACAATGATTTGACCAGACCCGCGTTTTTTCATCCCACACGTTTAAGAGTTCGCCCCCTGAAAAACTGCCGGGCCCCAAAAGGAAAGCCTTGTCTTCCAACCATCCATTTTCAGGGGCGAACTGTTAAACTCTGGGGGTGTAAATATGAAACATCCAAATCAGCATATATATACCCCACTGAAATTTAACATGGTTCACCTGAATATCACCTAACTTGAAATCCGGTTTTCCATCATCTGAAGCTGAACCAAACCTCCATGTCTTAAAGGGTTCCAGCCTTTCATTTTCAGGGGTCAAAATTTTCTCCCAAAAATCTGCACCGAATCGTGAGGTCTCCAAGTTTCCGCACGGTGCTTAGGACAGGCCCAAAGACATCATCATCCACCAGGAGGAGCGGCTCACCAGCCTGAAACACCCATTGAAATCCCTTAGCGCAGTTCCAATGGGTGCTCACCAACCCCTTAGTTGCCTCCCAAAATTGTAGCCTGGATGGTAACCTTGTAGGTATGAAAAGCTTCCAAAAAAAGTTTCCAAAAAGTACTCTGAACATGATCTCCAAAAGTCATTGTTGCTTCAACAAGGGTCCATTTTTAGGATCTTTTCGCGTGTGTTTGAGGGGGATGCGGGACCCGGGTCAGATCCCGTCAAAAACCACCACTCCCAACTGGCTATTGTGGCCCATGATAAACGAATGGAAGTTCTGCAATCTACTTTGACCCTGTATCACTTGCACCTGAAAAAACCAAACAAAACTTAATAGTTGACAGTTTGCCACTGAAAGTACCATTTCTTCGGCCTATGTTGAGTTGAGGGTATAGGTGTAAATGGCTTCCATCTGGAAAACCCCCCGCCTGTCCGGTGAAACCGGTGAAACTCTTCCGCGCACCTGCACCTCGCGAGCTTCTCTGAGATCGCGCTTCGACACCTCGAAGCTCCTTCGAGAAATGGAGTTTTTCCCAATTTTCCAATTCATAAAAATCCTGGCTTGCTTCGGGTTCCGGGTTCCCGGTAGTTTTGCTTCACAAGCGAATTTAATTCAGGATTTTGTAATTAATTTGCCAATCTTGTTCATAAAGGGATCCTGAATTTTCTTTGGCAATATGAAAATATTTAATCCAGGATATAACTTGTTTATAGTTTTATGTGTTTGGCTTTCATATCATTTTCCTCCTTTTCTTCCAATTTTCCAAATCTAGATTCTAAGGTTACAGACCTTGAAGGTGTTAAGTTTTGCCAGTTTCACCCTTTTTGTTTGGCCATGATGGGGTTTTTTTTTGCCATGATGGCGAGCTGTTAAACTTCCAGGGAGTAGACATACCAGCAAGAATGAAGTACAAATCACTCAATGAAATACTAGGTCATGATTTTGGGAGTTTCCGCCGTTTTGCTGAGTTTTTTTGGATTGAAACATTTCATCATTTAAGATCAGAAGTATCACCACATCAACACCCTTCCAGGGAAAAATCCAAGTATCCCGGGCCTTTGCAGTTGGGAATCGCGATCCTCTACAATGGACTCCTCTCGCAGCACCTATCCACTACTGATACATTGCCCATGGGTGAACCCTTCAACAGTCCCAAAGTAAACCCGGGGGCCCCAAGTGACTCCAAAAAAAACTATAACCCTGCTTTTTGCTCACAATGTGACTGTGAGATGTTTTTGCTCCCAAACAAAGGCAAAAAGGTAAATAAAAGACATCAGAAACAACGGAACGAACGTGTGACCTGCTGCATCATATCATTGAGACTCTGTTGAACTTGCCTCAAAGCAGGCAACTGGGCAAAGATGGGGGATGTAGCGGATGCCACACAACTCCAATAGGGGGATGCAGCAATGCAAAGATGAAGTAACACTATAATCTAATAGGAAAATCCTTGATTGAACGAAAAAAACATCTGAAGAAAAGAAAGAAACGGATTTCTTCCTTCTTTTTGTCTTGCAGAGGGACACCCCCGAATATCCTCAATGTGGAGTTCCGTTGCTGTTGTGTTTTTTACATGTGCAAACACACCTCTTGATGCATGTTATATATGTATCTGAATTGTATATTTATGTAGTGCATTGAAAGCATATGTTGATATCAACGTTTTGTGACAAATGTAAAAAATTGTTACTAAATAAGAACCTGCGTCTGATAGAACGGTATGAAACTATACCCTCTACCTGTTACGCTCAAATGCTTTTGCCCCACATGTCCCACGTCACAGTAGAAATCCAAAT
>DF239023.1:424295-434763 GCA_000507305.1 Breviolum minutum Mf 1.05b.01
TGCATCTCACATGGCCAGACCACTACCATCCACTCTTCGTTTCGTTGCACTAAGTCGTGGAATTTAACCCTTATCTCAACAGGGTTGCCCTCTGTTTACCCTAAGGTGCGATCCAAAACAAAGGGCGATCCACCATAGTCAAAACAGCTCACATCAGATGGGCAGAAAGTACACTGATGAAATCATGGATGTGTTTTTCGATTCATTAAGCTGTTGAATTTCAACGATGAAATAGATCTGTAAAAGCCATGTTTACATACCAGCAGTTGTCTTATAAGGGACTTACATTTACATACAATATCGATGTATATAGATATGAATAGATAGTTTCATTTTTAACGTATACATGTTACAACATAGGTCGATGTAGGTCGAGACATCCTGGCACCCCGAACAAGAATGGCTTCTGAAAAGGAAACACAACTGGTTTCGACACTCTCCGTGAGCTGACATGGTGAAGTATAGTAAAATCATATGAAAACACATTGTCAAAAAAGAAAGTCACTGCTTCGTTTACTTGGTATTTTCCGAGTAGGAAGTAATAAGTTTGAATATTCACACCCCATTCATTTACAGGTTCTTCATCAATCACCAAGGAGTCCATCAAAACAATGCTCAAATGAACAGGGATCATCTTGGCATGGGCCAGGGGTACAAGATGGACCGGAGTCCAATGAAACATGCAAAAGACGTCTGACCGGAGTCCAATGAAACATGCAAAAACTTCTGACCGGAGTCCAATGAAACATGCAAAAACTTCTGACCGGAGTCCAATGAAACATGCAAAAGACGTCTGACCGGAGTCCAATGAACATGCAAAAGAGTCTGACCGGAGACCAATGAAACATGAATAAATGGATTTGTTATGAGGTCCCGAAAAATTGCCGAAAATAATTGGGGTAAGTGGGTGTTTTTCACCCCTATAAGTGGAGTTATAATCCTGCTTTAATCCTGCTTATAACTGGTGAAGGAGCCCACTTTGTGCACAGTAAAACAAGTCCAAACGATTGAAACCACCCACCCCTAGCCATATTCACTTCCATGACTACCGGGATCTAACTTTTGATACATGTGCATAATCGATTTGTTTCTTTTTTTCGACCTTCAGGGACCCACTGGTTTTTTTCAAGTTGTTCCCTTTTCATTAAGTGCCATCTTTTCCAAAGATTCTCACAAGCAACACCAACACGTTGCACTTCTCAAGCCGCAACTTTACGACGTCCCGGAGGCGTATAAGGATGCATCTTGGCCAAATGGCCATCAATGTAAATCTCCTTTGCCAGTGCCATTTGAGCATCTGCCATTCTCTCGAAGACCAAGAAGCCATAACCTGGAAGGGTGCAATGCCAAGACATATTGACATTAATAATGATGGAAACTTCACTTTCCTGAAGTGGCAATCATCCATTTTTGATGAGGAACAGGACAGTTCATTTAAAAAAAAAGGAAAGAACCTGGAAAACAAGTTGCTGTTAATTTCCATCAACTTTACCCCTAAAACCAGCCGCTGTTGCCTAAAAGAAAGGTACTTTCCTACGTTTTCCAGGAACTCACATTAAAACCCTTGGATTTTCCAGAGAGTGAAATCGACACCATCGACTGATGGTCTCTTCAAATTCCAGCTGCGCCTCGATTTTGGTTGCCTTTCTTTGGGCGAAAGAGGGCCACTTTCTCTAGAGACCTGGTGACCAGGCTTTCCCGGCTTCTCCCGGCGAAGAGAACGGCCAGGAAGGCGGCCGTTTCGATTTTTTTCAGGGGGGATGGTTTCTTCAAAATTAAAACAGTTTTTTGGAGTATTCCCATTTTTGGAGAAGAGTTTCTTGGAATATATGATGGATATTTTGGGGATATGAGGGTTACTATAGTTTCCCTTTTTTGGGATATTGAGGGGATGGTTTGTTTAGCTGACATTTCTCTCTATATCCCAAGCTAAAGATATACCATAAATGATTTTGGTGTGGCATCCTTTGCAAATATTCTCACATACAACATCTCATGGGCTGTGCTAATTCAGCAATGTGAACAATCTCTTGATGTCGGCCTGGGAGCCTCCTTCAAAATCCCCTGGCAATATCGACTAATGATGCTTAATTGGTGGTTTGGGGCCCGGTGGTTTGGGATTCCTAGGATCCCCATATTGAAAGGGATTGTTAGGGCCTAGGGGTATCCCTGGAATCCCAAACCATCAACCCAAACACCAATTAACCATTAGCTGACAATAGTTGAGTTCAGGAAAACAATAGGGTCTTTTGAACGCATTTCCAGCATGTGCACATCCCTTCTCAAAACTTACCGACAAACAGTGAACCCATCATCCTTGTATAAACACAAGCTACAACAAGACACCTGGAATCACTTTTAATCTTAAACTGGTTTGTTCACAATCAACTAATTTTCTGGAATATTAGTTGTTCTAGCAGTGTCTTCCTAATGTCAAACCATTGCTCATGAATGTTCAAAATCCCCAATTGTTCTGAAAAAGCTGCTTCTTGTCACTTTCAACCACTGTTCGTTGGGAGGCCCCCTACAGTTTCCCGCAAAACGCAAAACACTAGTCACTCAAGCCATGCCAGGACCGTAAAGTTATGAAGGCGACAGCCCAGCAGATACTGGAAAATACAGAAAAGATAAAATTACCAAAAAAACAAAAAAAACCAAAAAAAANTGGTTTTTTGAAGTGTTTTTTTGATTTGTTTTTTTTTTGTTTTTTTTTTGGTTTTTTTTTATCTTTTTGCCAACACTCAGAAACTGCTAGAGTTGACCTCATAACCGTAAGGACCACAAAAGGTACGGTCCAAGTGAGCAATGAATCGGTGCCAACAAAAAAAAATATTGGCATTCGATTTCAGAAACCCGCAAGAAACCAAAAGAAAGATACTGTATCAATCAAATCTTTAAAAACAACATCAAAAAACACGCAAAAAAAAAAATGGGGTAAAATCATGAAATGCACAGCTTTTCCAGCGCTTTTTGTTGAATCTAAGGCGCAACTCTGACAGCTGCTGTCTGATCTTCGTCTTCAATTCGGAGATCTCCAAGCTACGTGGAAGTTCACGAGCGAAAACCTCCGGAAGTTCCCCGAAGCACGGTTTCAACGGTCCGAGGTCAACCCAACGGAGGTTCAGTTTTTCCTACATTCCCTGGGAATCTAAGAGGGTGGCATTGGGGGTGGTCAAACCTTAGATTTCCCCATGATACATGATTTGGAGAAATCATAATATTTCACCAACCCTAGATTTCCCGGAAATAGTTGGGAATTTCCCTTACTAAACCAAACCATTTGGTGGGTTTTTTGGTCGTGTTTTCGGTCGCTATAATTTGACATGATGGCATGTCTGGGCAAGTTACTACATTTTCCAAACCTGAATGATCTGGGGATTTTGCGGGGATTCCCTGCGCTAAACCAGAAAACCATGTAGGGCGTCACCCCGCGGATTTTTCAGGTCAACGAACTTAGAACCAAAAGATGCCAGGAGCTTGTGGGGATAAGAAAGGTAGGAACCTCTCGAAAAATGTCAGATGAACATATTTTGGCCGAAAAAAAAGATATTTCACCGACCTAGATTTTTTGAAAAAGGGGAATTTCATGGAATTTCGCTTACTAAACCACCATTTGGGTTTTTTTTGGTCGTGTTTTCGGTCGCTATAATTTGATCAGACATATTGTAAAGCTATGTATCGCCTTGTTCCCTTTCGATGATGGTCATGTTGCCAACTACTTGGGACAAACCGGGGACCCGCAAGACCAGCAACCAGCATACCATCCGCAAAAAGCAGCCCCTTTCCCACGAGTGATTCGCAAAAAGGGGGCTTTCCCATGAAGTGGTCCAACTTGTTGGGGGGGCCCGACTTTTAAATGCTACTTTTCGTCCCCTTTTCTGAACCCTTCATTCTTGAAAGCCAACAATACGTTTTTTCCAGACCCCCGGAAACTAAACTAACTGAAACGAGTTTAACATCTAAAACATCAACTTCCACCTCTTACTCAATTGATCTTTTAAACTTTTACATTTCCCCCCCTTGATTCATTTGTGTTTCTTTAAAGGGGTTTTTTCCGGCAAAAAATCAAGGGCCCAAACCTCCCATCCCATCATCCCATCATCCCATCCCGACAACCAACCGTCCGTTGGCTGTCATAGAGTTGTTCCTCCGACAGAGCGGCCTAGCGGCTCCAACAAAACATCCACCTTTACCACTGGAAAATTCTTCATTAAGGGAAACCAATGGTTAATAAGACCTTAACAAGGCCTTACTTCTGGGGGGGTACGTTAGGGGTAGGTTGACTAGCCATGAATTCTTTGTTTTTGAAAAGGCGAATATGTGATTTATTGATGATGCATCCAAAAAAAAATACATATGTACAATGGATAAGATCTATGATATGTATATTTATACTGTATATATGTAGTTTCCATCATTCATAGGTGTATAGAATAATGTGTATATATATATTACATATATTACGGTATATGTATATGCATATATGAAAAAGATCTATGATATGTAAAACACAAAAAAAAATGATATGTAATATCTATAATCTATTATAATCTACATATATGTGTGTTTGTTTATTAGATTTATTGGTGACTGTCTGACATGCATCCAAAAAAAAATACATATGTATATATAATATATATGCATGAATAAGATTCCTATGATACATGTATATCTATACTGTATATATATATATACATAGTTTCTATCATTCATAGGTGTATAGAATAATGTGTATATATAAATATATATATTATGTATATGCATATATGAAAAAGATCTCTATGATATGTAAAACATAAAAAATAATGATATGTCATATCTATAATCTACATATATGTGTGCTTATTATGAACGGACACAAGAATGAGGGGTTCAAAGTACATTTGTTTCATTCCATTCCCCTTGAGTATTATGAATCCAGGTCAATGTGAAACCCCGCCTCCAAGATACCCCGAAACGCGAAGATATAGGTATGCGCCCGGCTATGGAAAAACCCTCATTTTCCAAACGGTTTTTCGTACAACACCCCAGGGAAGAGTCAGTTGACTTTCGCCCATCATCAACTTGAATCAAGGCCATTAGAAGGGTTTTAGTAGGGAAAACCTATGGTTCTAAACCAATTGCAGGTATCTTTTTTTGGTAATCACCATCAATTTACGATATATATATATATATACCTGAACAGTTCAAGAAATTAACCGTTTGATATGCCATATCGAATATGGTATCAGCTTCATGTGATGCCATTCACCAACCAACCTTTTTGTTTTCGGGCCCTTGCAACATGTGTTTATCAGATTTTATCGTCTCTCCACTCTATAGGTTGATTCGGTCACCAAAAAAACACACCCAAACTAGTTGGTGGTTTCAAGCCATCTGAAAAATATTGGTCAAATTGGGAATCTTCCCTGAGTAGGGGTGAAAATTAAGAATATTTGAAACCACCACCCAGCAAAGTACATGAACATCTTAGAATATCTTAGGCATCCACCTACCCCAAGATTTGTGGGGCCTTGGCATGCCATTTAAAAAATTCTAACGACTGGATCCAAAGTTCACACCTTTCCAGCCCCAGCCCACCTCTGGCAACGTCCATGGTGGTGCCACTGGTGCCACTGCTGCCGCGGCTGGGCGCTGGGGTGCAGTCAGCAAACGATCCTGAGGTTCTGAGAAACTGACAGAGCCTCCAGAAAAATCATTCACAACTGCTGAAAAACATCCAAGGAAATCTCCAAAAAAAGGACCGTACTGGTCCACGGACCAACAGGACCGCGATCGCAACTTACTGTCGGCCGGGGTCGGTTGCTAAGGTCCCATCATTCAATGTTTGATGGAAAAATAGGACTCCCAATATCCACTTTTCCAAGTTTCCAGCGATTTCCTGAAGCTATGCGAAAAAACGCGAAAAAACGTATCTGTTTGGTCTTCCTATGTTCTTCAAGCTCACGGTTTCCCAAAACTGAATGCTTGAAGAGTCAGCTATATAATGGTTTGGGTCCTGGTGGTTTGGGGCCCGGTGGTTTGGATTCCTGGGATCCCCCTATGAAAGGGATTGCTACTTAGGGGCACCCCTAGACACCCAAACCACCAATTATATAACCATTAGTTGAAAGAGTATTCAAATTGACATAATTTCTCTTGGCGCTTCCTTCCCCAGTAGAAAGTGACAGGTTCATAGTCTAAGGATCCCAGTGGTTACCGCTATTCCATGGGGGAGCACGCCAAGCTATCCCGCCACCATCATACCAATGCATTGCATTTAATCGCCCCAAGATCGGCATCGGAGAAGTGTAAACAAATAACCCATACCATCCATGGGACTGGTACTAGTATATTTATCTATATACATGTGGTTGATGTTTGTAATAAATGTAAAGGTAAATACACTATACTATACATGGATGCTACGGGTAATGGCACTCACCAAGCAGTTCGCTGAAACCTTTATCTTCACACATTCCCTTTTGACTGTTTTGATGATTGCCTTTGCCCGCTATATAAATGTCCAGAATCCACGTAGGGATGGCTCCATTTCTTTCAAAGCTTGACTCCGAAAAAAGAATCTTCCGCTAACATGATCATTCTTGCATTCTCATGTGCTCTCTTCTCCATCGCTAAATCCCCGACCTTTGAGCTGTGACAGTGCCCATTTGTTCAATTCCTTCGAGACTTCCTTCACCAACGTAGGATTTTCCCATGGATATTTTCCCTATTCCTTCTGAAAAAGGACTCAAAAAAACTCCATGATATGTCAGTTCCGAAATCATCTTCGCCACAAGAAATCCAATCCCTGTCAAATTTCCAAAAAAAATCGTCCATCCCAGCATCGATACATCTGCCTTCCTCTTGCCGCATCAAACGTTGCAGTTCGATGCGCAACAAGGCCAGTCGTCCTTTCCACTCCAGGTCCGTCACTCCAGGTCCTGATCTTTCTGGTTGGAGCCAAGGTCAATAGTTTCACATTGATTTCGGTTGGGTTTGGAGTTTGGAATGGATTTTTTTTCATGGATTTGTTTTTGTCTTGTAGATTTCAAAAGGTTTCGAAAAATGGTGAAGTCAAAAGCGACAAAATGCTGGGTTTGGATGATGTGTTCAATGATTTTGGATGTTTTTTCTAAAGCAACTTCTGATTTAAAAAAGAACTCTCCAACAAAAAACTCCAACCACCAAAAAATCCCACTCCAACCGAAAAAGGATGGGTTCGGTTTCTACTGATGTGAATTTCAGTCCGCCAACGGATTTTCGCAATGATTCAGCATTTTTTCCCCGCCCCCTTCTTTTGATTTGACAAATTTTAGAGTGAGATGAACAGGGATCATTACATTATATTACCAACCCGAACAATGCATTATTATAATGGAAATCACTCAAAATTACCGTACATTTGCACTGCTTGATTCCCCCAAAAATGGGTAACTTAATGACCCCTGATGAAACTCCCTACAGATCCGAACCCGGACATGGGACCATTTTTAATTGGCTCAAAAACCCACAAATTTGGACGTTTGTATTTTACCTTGGAGGTGCTGAATTTTTGTGGGATGGCGGACTGCCAGTCATCAAATCCCTGAAAAATGTTGCAACAGTTTCCAACTACGCAACAAGAAACCAAACATGACATCTGGCCTAGCTGCCAGCTTCTGGTTTGTCTGTCTGTCAGGCTTGGAGGGATCCATATTTCATCAATCAAATCCTATGACTTCCACTGCCACCACTAGGTGGTTGATACTGTTGATGCCTAAAATCCAGCTAATTAACCAGTTGAGCTTGGTAGTTTGTCCCATTATTTGCAAGGGTTCTACAAAAATCCCAGGTGCTTGGCCTTGGGATTTTTCCATCAACAGCAGTACTGGCCATACCCCTCAAACTCCACCCTGAACCGTGCACAACTGCCATGGCGCGGCTGGCTCCGCAGATTTCTTGCCATCGCTGCAAGGCATCATCGGCGGTCCAACATACCTCCAGCTCTGCAGATTCAAAGGGTGCCACCTGACCACGAGAAAGAAACAACCAACAACCAAACAACCAAACAAACCAACAAACCAACAAACCAACAAACCAACAAACCAACAAACCAACAAACCAACAAACCAACAACCAATGAACCGCAAGAAGAACAAGGGTGAGATGCTCCTCAACACACCTCACTGGACTTCAGTGAGGTAGGTCAGTGCCACCAACCGATGAGGACTTCTCTTGGGTCCGTAATCACACTTCTCTAGACCACAGCTCAACTGGTGTGATCTGTTTCATCGTTTCATCCTTGTGGTGCACATTGCGCGTGTGTAACTGTGTATGTACCTATATACATATATAAATTAGATATTATATTAATATCTACAGTTATCCATGTCCATCTGAATCCTTCGGATTTTTTCGGCAAAAACTTCAGTTTTGTAGGAGAAAAATACTCCGGTCCGACCAGGGGAAATCAAGGAAATGGGGAAATGCATATTGGACGTTTAACTTGCCCCCACGGACAGAGGGCTATCCTTTGTTGCCCGCGGCTCGAGAAATGTGCCTCATCCCCCTGAAACTTGATGAGTTTATGCCCTATGGAAATCATCGGAGTTGATTTAGACCCCATCGCATATATCGATTATTTTTCAGCCCCAAAAAAAAACGCCTCAAAGGCTGTCCGTGCACGCACCGTCTCGCCATTCACCTTGAAGTAACCTGCAGCCGCTGCAAATTTCCCACACCCAGCTGATTGGTGGTTGAGGTTGAACCAACCCATTTGAAAAATATGCAACAAGTCAAACTGGATCATTTCCCCAGGTAGGTCGGGGTGAAAATCACAAAAATATTTGAGTTACCGCCATCTAGCCTGATACTAACAGTTTGCCCCTGAAAATAGGCTAGTTTCAAAAGAATAATGAATCGTCTTCCAAGCATCAATTTGCAGGTTCTATGTTAGTTGCAGGGAGGGTAGCAAAAAAAGGCGAATAGAATTTTTGGATTCAAAACGTAGTTCAGGCCGCAGAAAATATCCAAAAGATAAATTTCTATTTGGTTCCTGCTTGATTTCAAAAAATGAAAGCAACAGTAACTAATGTACTCATTTGATGCTAGTTGGTAATTATGTCAAACATTCACCAAGCTTCATTCAGCATTCATCATCATCATCATCATCATCGTCATCATCATCATCATCATCATCATCATCATCATCATCGTCATCATCATCATCATCATCATCATCATCATCATCACCACCATCACCATCATCACCATCACCATCATCACGGTCGTAGTAATCGTCAGCGTCATCACCATCACCATCATCACCATCACCATCATCACGGTCGTAGTAATCGTCAGCGTCATCACCATCACCATCACCGTCACCCATCGCCATTAGCAGCACCATCATCGTGCACCTTCATCTGACATGTTCTGTTACTTCACAAGGAGCCCCTAACCCGGTCGCGACGCCGCTTGTGGGAAGAAATATCAAATTTAAAACATCCACGGTATACCCTAAACTTACACGTCCTTCAAGTTTTTCTGTTTCAGGGGCCTATGAAAAGAATCCCCTTCAAACACTTCGGACGGAAAATGTTGATTGCCATAGATGCAATTTTGTTCCATCTCAACCAATGAACCTTTCTGCTCCTTCAGGAAGTCTTTGCTGAGACGGATCCTTATCTTGAGCGGATTTTTTACGCATGTTGACCTTCCATCAAGTCATGCCTTTAAAGGAAACCCATGGAAATCAAGCAGCCAGGTATGTATATATGCTTGGCCCAACAAAAAGAAACGGTTTTTCCAAATCATATGATCTACTGACACGCCATGATCATATGTTTTAGGGTTTGGTTCATACCTTCCAATCTATAAACTAAAGCAATATCTTCGCCCGTAGATCCGCGAAGTTTCACCAAGTTTCTCCAGCACACGTGCACGGTCCCGAAATGGAACTCCCCGAGAATCATTGAGACCTGACAACAGTCTCGTGTCAAAGATGGCGGGAGTTTTCTCCAATGGGGCTGGGTTTTGAAGCCAGGCTTTTTTGTGGATCAAAATCATCAAAACATATCAAAATGATGAAACATGAAACCCTTAAGATCGATGAAATGCGTCTTCATCTTCAACAAACTTTTCGTCCACTTTTTCTCCAAAAACTCACACAGGGCAAAAACACAAAAAATCAAACGCCCCACTGCTTCGATACTGCTTCAAGATCCATATGCCCAGAAAATCCCCATCCGTCGAAAACGCCTCCCAATTTGCCCAACGGAACAGGTCCCTTCACCAAGAGAGCAGCGTGAAGATCTGCCATCAAGGAAGCTAGCGCACGATCTTTCTCTTCCGTATCCTCTAAAACAGCTCTCAACTGAATTAAATCTCGCAAGTGCAAAGGTGTGAATAATATAAATAATATCATTAAATTGCGGTTGTTGCATCTTTTGTCGTCGTCATCATCATCATCATCATCATCATCATCATCATCACACCAGCAGCATGA
>DF239024.1:0-70324 GCA_000507305.1 Breviolum minutum Mf 1.05b.01
TGGTCGGTCATCTTGCGCACATTCTATAGGCAAATTCTTTCTTGGCTATATAGTTCTTTTTTCTTTTGAAACTTCCGCCACCGGCTCGCCCGGGAACTACTTGTATAGTAATATAGGGATTATAATAAACCATCAAAGGTTCCCTAGGAACCAATCAGAATGGAATGTCAGCCAAGGGTTTTTTTTTCAGGTTGCTCAGGGGTGGATCTATTGGGCTTCTTGGGGTTCTTGGGGTTCTCGGGATCTGCAACGAATCAACGATTCCAGTATAAATCGCTTCCATTGGGTCGGTGGGTCGGTAAAACCAATTCTTCACAAATATCTACCTGGAACTCCAAACAACCAGTTTTTTTATGGTTGGTTCAACTGGATGATGAACCAAATCCTTACATAAAAAGCGGTTGGAAATCACCAAAGATCCATTTAAAAAAAATGGTTGTTTAGGGTTCCAGGTAGGTGACGAATCTTCGCATCGTTTTGGAGGTCCATTTGCTTGCGAATCCCAAATATCCTACCGGTAATCGAATCGGTGGACTTCGATGGTAGTTTTGTTTCTTTGGAGATGTTTGGAATTGTTTGAGAGAAATGAATCCCCATTAGACTTGCGCATATTTGTTCATTCATGAGTTGGAAAAACAGCACACCAACAATCCCTAGGAATTCCCAGGAATATCCCTGGATTTTTCATGTCACCCCACTTGCGGACCCACCGAGGAATAGTAAGGAAGCCTGCTGTGTGAACCTCAGATGATCTGAACGACGTTCACCCAAAAAAACGGGAAAAAGCACGAGATTTGGCACTTAGAGGTTCAGGATACTTAGTAACTGGCTATATGTAGGTTTATAACCCAAGTTAGGGGACATATAACCCACTTATAGAGGTTATAACCCTGGTTACTATCCACTTACTAAGTATCCTGAACCTCTAAGTAGGGATCAGTGATCATTGAATGGGACCCATGTTGAAGGAGGATCAAACACCCTGCGAAGTAGGCCGTGATTTCTCGCCAATTTTGTATTGCTTGGGTTGGTAATATGACCCTGTAGACTAAAGCTAAGGACGTTTGCAGGACCCTGGAAATAGGCCGAAATTGCCCCAGAAGGAAAGGAGTGTTTCCATTTGCCACCATTGTTCAAAATTTCTAGCAATTTCTCCTGCAATCTAAGTCAAACAGTTCACAAGATGACGTCAACAAATGAATTGTTTAAGCTCTTTGTTTATTTGAAATATTCCATAAAAATCCGATGTTTGTTTCCAAGGTAGCAAATCAAAAAGTCCTCCACTTGCAACAAAACCTGAGTCTTTGCAGTTCGAACCTCTGAATGCCACACATGCACATACATATGCAGCATCAAGGACTTTTCAACTTAAACCCCTCAAGGTTTAACAAAGGTTCACCTGAAAATGATGCTAGGTGGTGGTTTCAAATATTGTTTATTTTCACCCCTACTTGGAAGAATGATCCAATTTGACTAATATTTTTCAAGGGGGTTGAAACCACCAACCAGGATGGGTTTCCAAATTCGCTTCATCTTCTTTTCCGCCCCCTATTTTCAGGGTGAACCATCTGAAAAAACTTCATGTCAGCGCGTCATTTGAGCCACGAAAAAAAACCCTCCATGCTTTCCATGAAATACTGATTGTTGAATGGGGATCCTTATAAGGGTTAATTATAATCCCAATATAACTGGGTAGTATAATCCCCTGTTTACCCTACATAACCAACCAGGGTTTTTGTTCATTGCTGATTTGAGAAATCTTGAGGCGGTACCATCTGGGCGACATTGGATTTGTTGCCAGTGGACATTGCGATGATCCTTTGTATCGTCACGTCGTCCACGCGCTGCTATCTAGGTGGTACTTTTTTTGGGCGTCTCCGATATCTGAAGTTCAGAAATTTTGGCAGATGGCAACTCGCTTGAGGGCGATCATCATACTTACAAAAAAAAAGAGCGTTACCCAATTTCATTGCCCATAGGATCCATTTTTTTGACCCACATGAATGGCTGATTTTTATGGTGAATTCGTAGGGAAATATATTGTACTTACCATCCATGGATCAGTGTCGGTCCGGGTCGACATCCACCAACACCAACACAGGGAGAGATGATGGGCACTTAGGAAATGGACATCCTGGTTACCCGAAACAACCGGTTTTTAAGTGTATGGTTGGTTAAACAACCCCTGACCTATCTGAAGATGTGGTTCATCATCCAATTGAAACACCCATTTATAGCTGGATGTTTTGAGGTTCCAGGATGTTGGATAGTTGTTTCTGTTGGGAGTCGAGGGATGACTTTCTTTGCTAGAAAAGAAATCTTGAGGGAACCTCCAGGTTCACTTTTTGTTTCTTTCCCAGGTCCACTCAATGTATGGAATATTTACTGTACCTACATGAATGGTTGATTTTTGTTGATGAAAAATTTCATGGGTAACAGAATGTATGGATGTTTCCTTAAATGGTGGTACCCCCAAAACACCCCAAAATGATCATTTTAGTAGGAAAACCCATGGTTGGGTACCACCATTCTAGGAAACACCCATATCATGCATGGATCCTATGGGCGGCTGGCAAATGTACCATGCATTGAGTCATTGACAAATCCGATGTGTGACGCAGGTGATGTTGCCCACGAGATGGCTCTTGTGGTTGGGGGGTCTCAGTTTTTTGCGTCCTGAAAAAACATGGAAAAAAGGGCCCCGGGTTGTTTATGTTAAATACTACCCGGGTTAATATAGGGATTTTGATAAACCATGACATAAGGATCCCTATTAATATAACCAGTATCATGGAAAGTAGGAGGGTTTTGTTCGTGGCTCAATTGACTTCATTTGACATTTTCGCGGCGGCTGAGATTTTTTCGACATCGGCCAAAGTTTCAGCGGTTTAAATGACGGATTCATGTGGATATGATATATTTACCTACTATTTTGTTTACCATAAGAATCAGCCAGACATTTGGGTAAATATACACGAATCCTATGGGGCCATGGGGGATAGGCCAAAGTTTCAAAATTTTCTTGTGGTTTTTCATGTTTGTTTGCATACCGGTCCCATGACATTGGATACTTAGAGGTTCAGGATACTTCGTAACTGGTTATATGTAGGTTTATAACCCTGGGATTTGGGGGCATTTTTGACCTACTTATAGGGGTTATAACCCTGGTTACTATCCACGTATCCTAAGTATCCTGAACCTCTAAGTACGTCATGGGTCAATGGGTTCAACTTTTTTTCTGCACCGCAAATTTGCGTCCAACAGACTTCGGCCACGTTTTTTTCTAAAATGCCGCTCCAATGAACGGTACGAATCGTTGGATGTGTTTCAACGGATTTTTTGACAGCTTCCACCATAAACCACCATTTTTCACCAGCATTTGGGAGAATGTTTGCTATGTTTCCCCCAGCATCTTATGATGCAAAAGCCACATGGGAATCCAAAGACGGAGTTTCCCCAGGTGGACTTCAATGGCAAAGTGCAACTGGGTGAAATCTTGGCGGTGAGATGCTGAGAAACGACGACTCGACAGAGTTCGAAACGCTTGAGACGGTGGAAGCACCCCTGGAAGATTACACCCCCGAAAACTAACATGACAGTGGAAAAACAACCATTTGAAGATGTTTTTCCTATTGAAAATGGGAATTTGCCAATGTCATGTTAGTTTTCAGGGGTGTAACGGCTGGTTCACCTACAGCCATCACCCATGAAAAGAAAGGAAAATGATCTGAACCCAAACATCTAGGGAATTATGTTCCAGCCTTTAATCTTCAGGGGTGTACCTTCCTTGAAGGTAACTAGCATAGTATCGCACCGGAAATGGATGGTTGGGATTTCCTTTTGGTAGAATCTATTTTCAGGGACGTTTGCTGTTAGTTTCAAGGAATATACCTTCCCTGAAGCTTTAATACTCTGAAAATAGGCCATCATCAACACTTCCAAAAGGAAAGGATTCATCAATTAATCTTCCAACTTGTTGATTTGCAGGGGCAAAGTTGCTGTTTGTTTTTTTTTGGAGGGGTATGTGATGTGTGAGTTTTCTTTGAAACTGCGCAAGGATTTTGATGTGAAAATCAATTAATTGGAAGATAAAGACCCTTTTGGGATGGCCTATGTTCAAAGGCTACTGTTAGTTTCCAACCTGGAACCTGAAACGAATCTGTTTATAAGATGGTTGGTTTCAATTGGATGATGATTCCAAATCATTCAAGATGAAAAATTTGGTTGCTTCACCATTTTGATCCATTTAGAGATGGTTGTTTAGGATTGTGAAGGGAGCTATTTTTTGGAAGCGATTTGCAGTTTTTTCCCTCAAAATACACCTCCGAAGATAAACATAGGTACCAGGACGGAGTGTATCTCCCCAGACATTCCGCAGGAGCCTCCGGGTGATGCGAAGATGGGACTACTTGGATGCCTGAAACGCCTGGCTCGGGGGCCGAAGATTCGATTGACGGATTCCCATGTGACGATCATGTGACGAGTCCGGGATCCTTGGATGTTCCGTTGGAAGTTAGGATCAAAGGTGATCGGATCAGTGGGTGATTTCACCCCAATATATCCCGTTTATCAGTAGGTTGTAACCCATTTACTAACTTCCTGGACATCCAAGTATATATTTACCTACATGAATGGGGGATTTTTGCAGGTTTTGCATGTGTTGTTTTTTTGGTGGATATAAATCCAAGGAACGGGAGGTGTTCATTTACGGTGTCAAATCCGCTTTGGAAGTCCAGCTTTTTCGAAGAATTCTGGAAGTCAGAGTAAAAACGGAGGCCTTGTGATGTATTCTGTTGCTATTTCTTCACTGAATGCCAACAGTCCTAACAGAAGACGAACAAAAATATGTCAACAACCAAACGAAAACACTTCTTTTGCGCCGTGTTTCAGGATTCCCTTGTAAATATCAACATACTTGGAGGATCATCCCATTTAGTAAGTGGTTAATAACCATGGTTAGTAAGTCCCCTAAGTAGGGTTGTTCCCCTTATAAGTGGCCTAAATGGCTTATAAATGGGGGATACTAACTACTTACTAACTGGGATGATCCTCCAAGTACAGTTGATGGAAGAAATCCCTCACCACCTGGAATCTATAGATCCCAGTTCCCAGTGGTTTGTAAATATCCTCCCACCGAAAACCTAACGGCTGAACATCAAAAATCCTTCCTCGGTTTGAAGCAGGTAAAGTCCTTTTTTTTCTAAGGCACATCATTTTTTAGGATCCAGCCGTTGGTTTATCGGGAGTGTACATATCCATGTGACTGGTATATACATGTATCATAATAAGCCAAATGGTAGCTCAATACTCGTACATCATACATGACTCCTATATACAGGATAGAACATTCATCAGTTTACGAATTGTTTGAACCCAAGGATTGGAGCAGCTGGTCCGGCTGCCACGGTTGACAGTTGGGTGTGACAGATGGGAGGAAATGAACATAGAGCTGGTTGATGATCAAGGATTTTGGTTGGAAAGAATAAGGTTGGACATTTCTCCCCAAAAAGATGAAATAGAGTTTTGTTGGAAAGTCTTACCCCCCAATTTTTTTCGGACGGGGAAATAAAGGGATGCAAACAATCAGACTGATGCGCAGATGTTTCACTTCTCCGGCTGGGCAAAAAGAAACAAACAACTATAATATCAGTTGTATTTTCATATGACATCTGAAAAAATCAGAAAACAACTCTCTCTGCTTAGAGGTTCTTGCCAAATGTTGAGCTGGAGCATATTTTGTCACGGAAAAAAATTACCGTTAAAAAAAACATCACGGCGCCGGAGTAACCCCAAAAACCCCCCAAAAAAACGGGTGAAACGGTGAAACCTCGCCAGGAATTTCATCCCGAAGGTCGAGTGGGCCACAACTGAGCACTTTATGGACCGGGGTGATGACGGTGGAGGGGTCAAGAGTCGTGGGACCTTAAGAGTCTAAGTATCCGACCTTGACAAGTCAAGGGTGCCAGCCTGGTTATGAAGGGAAAAAATGGAAAAATGATCGCCTCAAAAAGGTGTTTTACAAAGCACCTTTTTTTTCTTCCATAAATCTGGGGGGTTCAGTAGAAAATTAGTCACTGAATGAAAGGAAACTAAAATTGGAGGGACCCATTTTCCACTTCCATGATTGTGGGAGGAAGAGTATATGTTGAGATATCTATCATCTAGAATTTTGGTTCTATGAATGATCAATAAAATCGTCATGTTGTAGATGTTAATATCATCACATGAGTGATATGTATAGATGTGATAACGGATAGCTGTATGTTTGTATAGATTTATGTAAAAGAGATTGACTGGGATGATTAACTATGTATTTGCATATGAGATTGACTAAGATCATAATATCACTTAATGGCGTCGAGACTTTTGAAGAAAACAATTTCTTGACCGCAAACCCTTCCCTTCCTCGGAAAAGGACATGCCTGAAATGATCCAGAAAGTCATCAAGGAGGTCTTGGGATCTGTCTTCAAGAACAAGGGAGAGAATGATGAAAGATGAATAATACTAATAATAATGATAATAATACTAATAATTATAATGATAGTGATGATGATGATGATGATGATGATGATGATGATGATGATGATGATGATGAATGGCTCAGCTCCCACAGTGCCTGGTCATGAGCATGACAAAGTTTTTTCAAACAAATGGGCAAGGCCTCAAAGTTTGGGCCCCGAAAAGTAATATGACAAAGGAGATGTACAGCATCTCCTATCCCATAGGATCCATGGGACTGGTATATTTACTTGCATCTATCATTTTGTAGTTGCGAGTTGCAGAAAACTTTGAGCATGGCAGATGCAACTGTGAGTTTTCTCAGTTGATTTTCCACCACGTCAGTAGACCTGCTTGAGGTTCATAACTTTATACAATCCCAGTTCCTCTTTTTTTGCCCGGACTTTCATTGAATTACACTCCGGTAAACTAACATGGCAACGAAAAATGGACCCGGAATGAAGATGTATTTCCTATTGAAAATGGGGATATTCCAGCCAGCTATGTCAGTTTACCGGAGGGTAGTAGATTTTTGCAGAAGTTACGTGTTACTACATCCCAACAAGATTTGGAGAGTCATTGGATGATTGAACGCGTGGCATTTTTGTTCCTGACTCAATTTTAACAAGAACCAACAAGGACAAACAAGGACAACAACAACAACAACAACAACAACAATCCCTCAATTTCCCCCTCCCTCCCAAACGAAAAAAAACTTGAAAAAACGCCACTCTGCGAAACTTTGAAATCCACAGCTTTCGAAACCTCCAGCGGTTTCGATGGTTTGACTCAACCGGGCCAGGCGCTTCCAACAACAACGAAGAAACAGAGAGGATTACCATCCTTTGTGGTATCTGATCCCAAGATTCCGGTCATTTTTTGGGACCATTTTTTTTGGTGTCGGGAAAAAACATCCCCATCAGATCCATGTGACTGGTATGTTACATGTATTATACATTTTTGTATCATAATCAGCTAAATGGTAGCTCAGTACTCGTAGATTCTGGTGGCAACTCAACTATTTTTTGGGGGAATTTTCAACCCCGAACCATGGGGACATTCGCTCCAATTTGACGAGCATATGTTTCAAAAGCGGCTTGGGGTCAACCAATTTGTACTATAGAATTGGTAATCTCGACTCCCTCTTAACCTAGAAGGGGATCTGTTTTGGGATGCCTGGAAAGCCAAGTACCCTCTGTTTAAGGCAATAGTTGCTGGTTTTAGGGGTAAAGTTGCCTAAAAAAGTAGGACACTTGGCTTTCCAGGTATCTATCTTTAAGGTCGGGGTACAAACAGTTGTACCTTGTGGTACGACTTTCCCCAGCCAGTTTAGATTCATCATCACTGAGGATGTTATTTTTTTACAACAATCGAAAACTTCATTTGCCACAGGGTCCTAGGGCGGGGGGAGATCATCCCAAGATGATACTTGGTATAATGGGTTTATTATTTAGATTTAGTTTGCTATTTAGGGTTACTTATTCATCGTTGTGCTCGTTTTTACATATGTATTACGTATACGTATCTAAGCATTTGTTTATCTATCTATGTATTAATTCATTTGTTTGTTTATCTATTTATGTATGCATCTGTTTATTTTTTAATTTATGTATTTTATAGATTTATCTACTTAATATTTATGCATGCATGCATCTAATGTTTGTTTAGATTTATACATTGTCATTATATTTACATGCACCAAAAACAACTATTCTATCCATCAAGCAGCCACTGATTCATCAAGATGATGAACATCCGGTTTCTGCACATTTGCTACCATATGTGAATCTCCAAACACGGTAATTAGGTCAAATCCAATAAATCCCTCTGAAATCTACCGTCCAAAAATCTCCTGGTATCTACCATCAAATCCCTATTACACCCTGAGATTTAACAAACGGATACCCAAAACTGCTCATGTTTGATTTGTAAGTCGCCGAAATTATGTCCCATTCCCATTCATTTTTTCAGATCATCCATTTCATTAACTTTCCCTGGTGTTTGTTTCCATCCCCTCCTTGTTTTAACAGAAACCCTACAGTAATGGGGCCCGTGACTGTTGGATACATGGTTTTATTCCTGGTTATGCCCTATGACAACTGGGCTTCAGTAGGGTTTTACTGGGGTTGCCCTCCCTGAAATTAACATTTTCGCACCTGAAGATTGATGGGTTGGAAGACGATCCGGCTTCCCTTTTGGGATTTTGCTAATTTTTAGAAGCAAGCTGTTAGTTTCAGGATATCTGATATCTTGGAACTATACCCCCAACCTAACATGCAATTCGTCATTTTTAGGCAACCGGGAATCCCAAAAATTCCAATTTGTGACGATTGCTCCAGCATCCGGGGGTATAGACACCAGGGGGGTGGTCTACCCTAAGGTATATATCGCATCAAAAACCCAAACCAACCCCAGGGTGGGACCCATCCCCCTGCATGGGAGCTCCTTGAGGCTATGAGTAAAGGTTCTGTTGCCGACTGCCCCGTCTTCCTCTCCAAGGAATCCAAGGTCGACGACAAAAACGTCGGGGGTTTGGGATCAAACCTGATCCCATTGGGGGTTTATAGCATCCCATTGGGACGAGTGTAGATTTACCTTACGAATTTACCTACATTTTACTACCAGACAAATCAACCATTTATGGATCGGTAAATATTATACCAATCCCATTTTTTGTATACGTAATGGTTCTGTGTTCATTGGAGGGGGCAGAGAGAGATGGTTAGGTGTTCAAGAAACGAAGTTTTCCAAGAAACCCTTTCAGGACATTACATTTTGAAGGCTCAGGGGATACCTATTGTTAAACCTTTAAGCCAAGATTTGCAATTTTTGGACACTGAGATCCTTGTTGTCAGCAAACTAACCTTTCCAAATTTAGATTTGTGGCAAGTTCGGCCGAAAGTTTCAGGTGGGTAGATGCTTTCGCTCTTCGGTGTGTTTTTTTTGAAACGGAGGGTACACGTTTTCTCGGTTTTTCCCGTTCCGCATTTCTAGGTTTAATGGTTCTTCGGGATCGATGAAAACCAATCTGTCACTGTTCAAAAGATCGGGCCAGGCGACAGCTGCGCCAAAGGTCTTTTTGGGCATGGGACTCTTTGGCTAAACAAATCCACAGAGTGTCGTTTGAAAACGCTGGGGGCGAATGGAAGGGAGCGATTTATTGGAGCTTACAGGGAAAACAAGCATAACAGGGAGCGATGAACGGAGCGTATACACCTAAGTTTCTCACCACATGATTGAAAATATCCGGGAAGAAAGACTGTTTACCCTCCCTGAAATCAATATCTTTTGCACCTGAAAGGATTCATGGCGGGCCCCAACAGGAAAGGATTCATCGTCTTCCAAGCATCATAGCAGGGGTAAACTCGCTGTTAGTTTCAGGGTTGCTTTCTCAACGTTTTTGGGCTGGGTAGCCTTGCTTGGGCTTTGCTTGAAGGAGTTAATAAACGGGTAGTGCCACCCATGGAGGGTGTGTGTGCGTGCGTGTGATTTTCCAAAGGCAAAAATATAGGTGTGTCTATTTTTACAAGAATAGACTTATAGCAAGACATGTTCGTATTTTTCGAAACATGTTTTTTCTTAGGCCTTATTTCTTGAGGGGGGATGCGTTAGAGGGGGCGGCCACGGTCGACCAGCCATAAAGATGGGTTGTTTAGATGGTTGGAACTTCCAACGGTTGGGAGCCCTGAATCCCGAAAATCAGCAGCGAAGATTTCTGAACGGTGTGTTTTAAAAGCAATTACCCCTCGTTGAGTTGTGTGGTTGATGTTCATTTTTTGTGTTGATGAATCATATCTTTCATATATGACATTTCGGGTTCCAAAGGGGTTTTACCAACAAAAGGCAATTTTCAAAACCCCAAAAAAATGATGGGCTTTCCATGTTTGGAATCTCCATTCTCCAGGTAGGTAAAGTTTTTCAGGTGAAACTAGATTCAAACTAACAGCAAGAGCCCCTCAAAAAATTGGTGATCGAAACCTTAATTGCCTTTATTGGCAATGGCATTTTGTAAGCCTGCTATATGACTAGTCAACCAACCCCCCCTAAGGTATCCCCCCCAAGAAATAGCCGGACTTGTGATCAGGGCTCAAGAAAAGCCATTGGTTTCCCTTAGTTTTTGGCCAGCTATTAAAACCCTTATTTCGTTTCGGGGGTTACGTTAGAGAAGGGTTGGTTGCATCAACTCTAAGTAGGGTTATAACCCCAGTTACCAATTGATTTTCGACCATTTATACTGCGATGTCCATGGTACTTAGTAAGTGGATTATAAGTTATAACCGCTGTATAAGTAGGTAGGTTGGATACGTCCCTTCAATCCGTTATAAACCAACCAACCAACCAACCAACCAACTTACTAACCTTAAGTTACGGATCACTTCCATGGACATGGGTATTTCCAAAAATAGGGGTACCCCAAAATGGATGGTTTATAATGGAAAACCCTATTAAAATGGATGATTTGGGGTGAAAACCCCTATTTTTGGAAACACCCATTTCTAAACCATCGTGACCATCGGGACGCACCTTGGTTGGTTAAAAATGACTTCCGTCCATCAGGATGGGACTTCTATTCCGACGAGGCTCTAAACATGGAAGTTGCCTTGGTCTGGATACCCAAAACGCGGTGTTCTGATGAGCAGTGTGAAGATGTTGACCCTGGTGATGTGCATAGTGTGTGTATATATATATATGTGTGTATATATATATGTGCATAATATATATATATATACATATATATATATATGTATAAAGTGTACATGTTGGGGATTATGATTATACCCAGTTTAGGGGTTATAAGTTAGCCATTATAAGGATCCTATAAATCAACCAGTATTTCATGGAATGTCAGCCAAGGGTTTTGATGATCACGTTGCGGTATGGGTTTTGGCATTTGAAACCCCTCTCCCAGTACATCAAGTTTGGAAAAGAGAGTGTCTACAGAGAGAAACAACATGGAAAACCAACCACAACCACAACAACAACAACAACACCAACCGCAACCACAAGCACAACCACGTTGTCATCGTCATCATCATCATCATCATCATCATCATCATCATCATCATCATCATCATCATCATCATCATCATCACTATTTTGACTGGTCGATCGGTCAATCGAATCCGAGGTGTTTTTCAATGCGAATGCTCAGCACATCTCCACGGCTGAGGGCCTTAGCGATTTGAAAATGGGCCTCTCGAAACTGGCCACCAGAAACAAGGGTACCTCTGGACCCCAACAACCCATAGAAAAATGATGGTTTTTCTCGCCCTCAAAATATGGGTCAGAACCCCTAAAAATGAAGGAAACGTGGGTTTCCATGGTAGTGTTTGTGTGTTTTCGTTGGACATTATGCCGGCCTTTAAAAGAAAAACCAATGGGGGCAATAAGAAGGTCTCAACAAGGCTGGCGACTTTATGGTGGGAGGGTGAAGTTTTATGTGAATTTTGTCCACCGAGAATTCCCATGGAGATTGCATGAATGTCGGAATGTTGTAAAAAAAACCTTGTGTGTGGTTTATGGGGACGGTTACACATAAAGTATACATGGCAACAACTAAGCATTGATGTTTCTCAAACAATGCTCATTTGATGTATGTCAGTGATTTTAGTAAGTCTGACTATTGTAGGGTATATGACATCACCGTGGTATTTTTTAGGGTGTTTTTTAATGGAAGAAACCCACGACAAGAATTTCATGGGATCGCCGAGCCATGAAAAAATGTTTTTTTTTCGCTGTGAAGCAAAGGGGTTACAAAACACACCCAACCATTATCTAGGTGGTGGTTTCAAATATTTGTATTTTCACCCTTACCTGGGGAAATGATCCAATTTGACTAATATTTTTCAAATGGGTTGAAACCACCAACTAGATTATGTACGGAACCTGAAATTCGACTCATGAAAAGAAGCATTCCTTAATCAATCCGCAGTATTTCATGAAATGATATAGTATATGCATATATATATATATATCTACTTGTAGGTGATTCTCATCTTGGAAATTGTTTCATTTTTTCACCATACGTGTTCACCCCTGAAAAAAGATGACCAAAAGCTGGTTGCCCTAGGAATCCAATCCCCTCCCGGATCGAATAGGATTTTTAGATGTTTCGGGGTTCCAATCCCATCCAAACCAACATTTCTGGTCGAAATCCCTTTTCCCAAGGATAGTTCCTGGATTCATAGGGTTGACACATGAACCACGAAAAAAACCCTGGTTGGTTGGGTTATATAAGGGATGACATCCTACCCAGTTATATAAGGGTTATCATAAACCATATAAACCATTAAAAGGATCCCTATGAATTAACCAATCAGTATAATGGAATGTTAGCCAAGGGTTTTGAACGCTCCTCACATGACACATCTATGTTTTTTTTGTTCAAAACCTCGGTGTTTCTTTGGGGGTGTAAAAAATCCTTCGAGGTCTCCAAAGGTGGTGAAAGTGTTCCAGGAGCCTTTCATACAGGCGGCCGATGACCTGGAAGATGATATTGTTGAAGCCATACCTGGGAGACGCACATAGAAAACCACCATTTTTTTAGTCCAGTTTGGTTTCCGGAAGCACCATTTGTTTTTGTAGGGGTTTATCGTCATTTCATCATCATCCAAAAGGAACCACCATGTTTTAAAAATGGTGATGTTTTTTAAATGGTGGTTGACTTCCAGCGGTATGGTATATTTGCCTACTAATTGACCATCAAAATCGACTAAATGAAGGTAAATATTATGTCATACATAGATTGTACCCAAATTATAGGGCGACGTCACACTTTCCGTCACCCCAAACGGACCCTCCCCAAAATGCCCAAACCATTCAGGTTTAGGAATTAGGGTAATTCGTCCAGAATGGGCACCGGCCACAGCATGAGACTAGCACCATCAGAAAACTATATGTACACATCGTACATGCGACATGCATTAATAAACGCAACAGGCAAAACAATCAACGACCAGAAGGAATAGGACTAAGGGTCTGAGCCAAGTTCTTGCGTTCTACCTAAATGTAGCTATAAATACATGCATTGAGTATTTGGGATAACAATGAGATCCATGACTTTTAGGATGTTCTTACTTGTTCTGTCGAAAGCAAGGTCCCCCGCTGGAAAAGGCAAAATGAATAGAAATGATGTTTTTTTTCCAAGTTCGGAATCTTCCTGCCTTTTTTGGTTGGGTTCGTTTTCTCAGGTCCGTTGTACGGCTTACGGTAGTTGTCGTAGGAGTACCCCCCCCCCTTTCCGAACCAAGAAATGGTGGCGGTATTCGGGATCCTTTTGATCTACATGAAGCGAAACAAGAATGACAAGAGTTCCATGTAATTAATGGTTGGAAGATCAAATCTCTCCAGTTTGAAATGGTCCCTTTTCAGGGGACATGTTAAATTTTCGGGTGGGGTACACCCTGGAAGATTAACATGGAACCTGAAAATGATGGTTTGGAAGATGATTATCCTTTTCAATTGGGTGGTTTTTAGGTTCCATGTTAATTAATCTTCCGGGGTGTAAGTGACGTTCTTTTTTGGAACGTTCGGTTGTCATCGTGTTTTTGTCGAGGTGACGGAACGCTTTCCGCTGGAATCTTTGTGGATTTTCAAGCCCTTCCACTGGAGGCAAGAATGCCTATCAAAACTACGGAGTTGGATGAAGAGTGAAAACCATTGGAGTGGTATTCCATGTCTATTATTGACTATCCCTAGTGCTTCCAATGTGAGAAGGTGTTTAGGCACCCCAAAACCACTTGCAGAAGGGATTAGAGCATGAGGGTATGACATTATGATAATAGCACTTCTGAAACGATATATCATATATCCCATGAGGCATCCATGTGTGTTCTATTTACATACATTTACCATAGAAAATATAGAAGTTAGGCAACTGTATCAATCCCCTGGATCCTATGGGAATAGATGTATATATATATGATCCCGGTTCGCGGTTCGCTACCCACCCCCCCCCCCCCCCCACCNGGGGGACCCGGAACCTGGAACATATATATACATTGATCTTGTGTGAGCGTGTATATGTATATCAGTATATCCATTATATCCTGATGATTTTAAACCAAAGTGTCAGGCAGCACAAACAAAAAGGACGTCCGGGTTTCTGTGTTTCACGTTTTTCACGTGGGGGCTGTGAATGTCTTTTCGATCTAGATAGTGTGTATATGTCTACATATACCCATAGGATCCATCGAACAAACGGTATATTTACCTATACATTGACCATAAGAATCTGAGTTGATTTGTGGAGTTGTCTTTTTTGGTGGAAGTCAAGCCAACTATTAAGATAATAGCTAACCCCCATTTTGGATGATTTAAATTCCCTATTACAAGATAGTCTTTGGGGAAGACCTACTATTTCAATGGGCTTGGGACTTCCAAGGTATATATTTAAATATATACCCAAAGGATCCATGGGACGAACGGTATACTTATCTACATACACTTATCATAAGAATCAGCCATGCATGCATGGAAATCCATCATGGGAATATACTAAGACTCATTGCACTCTCCCATAGAGGGGTTTGAACCTGTATAGCAAGGGTGTGTTGGTCTTCCAAATAGCCCAAATAGCCACTGGATTAAGAAATCCAGATTTTTTTGGAGTAAAAGAAAAACGGCAAAATCTGTGGAAAGCTAAAAGAAGGCTCTGGACCTGGACCTTGATCCACAGATCCCTGGTGACTCCATGACTAAATCGTGGCCACACTCTCGCCAGGTCTCTGTAGGTTTTCTGACGGCCCACGTGGAGGACGATTTTATGGCAATTCAGCAACCGCATTGCACGGCACGGGGAACCCAAAGGAAAGCTAAGCTCATTGTTGTGGGTCCCTGGGTGATTCCAAAAGGAAGGCTCAAGAGAAGACATAGATTGATGTAACACGTGGTGATATGATTTTATATTTTCCATAGATAAGCTTGTTTATATTTGGGAAAGTCATATAGAATCACCATTTTGTATGATTCGAAATATTCCTGATACTCTTAAAACCATCGAGTTGAAACCGTTTGAACAAAGAAAGGACATTCCTAACCCATAGGATCCATGGGATTCATATATTTACCGACATTTTCGTGGCTGATTTTTATGGTGTTCATGTAGATGAATATACCATATATACCGGACTCGTCCCATGGATGAGTCATTGCTAACATGTTCAAAATGCTAGTTTCGGAATGTTTGACAAAAAAGCCTCCAGTAACAAGGTTGTTGCAGAATTGTCCCCGAAAAGACATGTTCGGAAACAAGCCGCCACAGATGGTACCTACACCCCTGAAGATTAACGGCTGGAACATAATTCCCTGGAGGCTTGGTTCAGATCATGTTCCTTTCGAAAATTTGTAAGTTCCAGCCGTTCATCTTCCAGGGTGTAAGCTTTTGATTCAGGGTCAAATCTACAACCCTAAGGAAGTTCCCCCTTCCATCCAGGAGGTGAAATTGGCGAAATTCCAGTGGGAGAGACGTCCGTTTTTTAATTTCGCCAAGTTGTTACAGATTGCCGGTGGAATCCCTTGAAAGGTACAATCAAACAGACAGAACAATGAGAAAACGCCATTGGATCCAAAGGAATGAAACTGAAATTTTGAAGTTCTATGTCACCCACTTACTGTTGATGGATCAGAAATCCGGCTAACACCAGTTGAGGTTGGTAGTTTATCCCATGATTTACCCAGGTTTTTATAGATCCAAATGGATATTTCCAAAAATAGGGGAACACCCCAAAATGGATGGTTTATAATGGAAAACCCTATTAAAAATGGATGATTTGGGGGTACCACCATTTTAGGAAACCCCCTCTCGCCGGATGTCTGGTGCAGCCATCATCCCAGTATCTCATGCGGCCAATCGAGGCCATTGATTCCACTGGGAAGGAGCTCTTGAGGTATGCCATGCCAGAGGTGCAGAAGTTGGTTTTTATCTACTATCACCAAAAGTTTCAGGTACCTAAAATAAAGGGATTCTGACCCTTATTTTCGGCTATTTTGGGGGTGGGGTTTCCCTTACATAACCCTTACATACAGCTTATATAGGTGAGTACCTCTATTTTAGGTACCTGAATTGTTTGTCGATACTACTTGGAGGATCATCCCATGACTTGTAAATGGTTCATAACATTGGTGATCGTTGTTGTCCCCTAAGGATCGGGTTGTGGGACCCCTTCCAAATGGGCGAACTCAATGGCTTATAAATGGGGGTGATCCGATCACCACTTACAAGTCCTGGGATGATCCTCCAAGTACCCTGTGATATTGGGGGGAAGTTAAGGAGCCAAGGATTTTCATGTATCTTCGTAGTAAATGAGGAGCATTTTAGAACCCCAAGAATCCTCAAAATCACAGAGTAGTCTAGGTAGGGGGTTCCCTGGAAAAATGATCCAATTTGACGAGCATATGTTTCAAAGGTGCTTGAGGTGGGTAGAATTTGAGATGTTTTTTGGTGAAGAAAATGCTATCCTCCTGAGAACTAATATCATAATCTTACCAGCTGGCACGTATGATGTTCCCATTCCCTTCCCTCTTCAGTGGGATATGAGGCTTGTTTTCCTGGAGTGTACCCTCCCTCAAACTAACATAGCCCTTGAAAATCAATGGCTGGAAGATGAAATTTCCTTTTGGGATGGCCAATTTTCAGGGGCTATGTTAGTTTCCTGGAGTGTATCTCTTTTATGTTGTGTTATTTTTCTAGATGTGTTTTTGCCTTCAATTTCCAAAAACCACCAAAAACAACATACACACATGAAAGAAATTCAACGTTGACTGCGGTTTGTTATCCGGTGGCCACTATAGCTTCATTCCTACCCAATGGCATGCATGGGACTGGACTGGTGTTTTTACCTACATTTTTTGCAATCAAAATCAGCCATTCCATAGGGGTAAATATATCAATACATGGATCCTGTGGGATACCCAAAATTGACGCTATATTTAGTAAAGGAGATACCCTTTTCTGAAGCACCAATTTTTGGTATCCACTCGTTAGATATCAGGGGTTGTAATCATTGAAGATTCTATGACTTTGCAGAAATTTCAAAAAACATGAAGTTTCCTCCATTCAAAACGATAGGAACCGGGAGATCGAACAATCACCAACAAATTCTGGCTGCTTTAAAATACCTTTTCAGGAGGTATAGTTAAACCCTAAAAACCTGCACAAAATACACTCTCAGAAGGGTCGAAGGGAGCACATTTGGTCATTTCCCACTCAACAAAACTCCAATTGGCCAGGAAAAGAAGAGTTCCACTGGATTGATCATGTCCTACCGGCGGATTTTTGTTGTGAAACGTGTTGAATGACGGATCCATGTGCCATAGAATCCATGTATATTTAGCTATACATTACCATAAGAGTCAGCCAATGTAGGTATACATATATCATACATGGGTATATTGAAATCCATTGGATCCATAAACATATATATATATGTCAAAATATATGTATATATGTAAGTAAATATATCAATCCCATGGATCCATCATGGGAAAATTCGCAGCAGGGCGACGGGTGTTTTCACGATGGTTTTGGGTTTGATGGCTTTTTCATGCTGTTTCATGTTCCTTTTCTGTGGCCTTTTTCCGGTGAAGCAGACGTTAGATTTTTGTTTTCCGGGGGTGCAAACATACATAAAACATGTTTTTGTACATAGATGCCAAATAAGGAGTTTCGTATTGAACCATGTTACTTTAAGAAGCACCAACCGTAGATGGGCAGAAAATCTTCAGACAAGGGAGCTGTTTTCTTTCCGACGCCTTTCGATCTACGTCCTTTTCTGTCCACAAATTGCCAACCTGTTATAGGGACTTGCAACCCATCATAACCCATCATCCAATTCCCTTCACATTTGGTTGCCCATATATCAGGTAACTGGAAATTCTTAGTTTCAAGTTAGTCTTTTGGAACTGCCAAGACCAGGGTATATGGAAAAATGTATAAAAATCATGATTCTCATCAAAGACTTGTAATTCTTCAACAATCCCCAACTACAATCCTTCAACAACTCGAAATTGAGCAATGAAAAATAAACCTGGTTGTTAAGGTTGTATAGGGGGTTATACTCCATTTTGTTGTAGGGTTTATTATATCCCACTATAGGAATCCCTTATTAGACAGCAAGTAAAATGGCCAGTAATACAGGTTTTTTCGTTGCTCATTTTTTCAAAAAAAGACATCTCCAACACACTCGAACATCCTCCCTCCCACTTGGGCTGTGTTTGTCCAGCTGCTGAAAAAAAAAATGATGTCCCAAAAGTTTAAGGATCAATGGTTGGTAACCCCAATTAATACCCTTATCTATAAGTGGATTACCCTCCCTAAAACTAACAGTTCGCCACTTTTGGCCTTTTGCCCCAAAAGGAAAGGATTCCAAGCATCCATTTTCAGGTACAAACTTGTTGTCAGAATTCAGGGAGGGTAATGGATATAATCCCCATATAATTGATAAAATTCCCATATAATTCCCTATAATTCAGGGAGGGTGTATTAATACCCAGTGATCCGGTCAGACACCATTTAGATCCACCGTTCGCAGTTCCCTTCAACGGCCGGGGACTCATGCAGCCGAAAAAAGGGTCACCGGTCACTGGTTGTTTTGTCCGTTTTTTTGCGGGGATGAAATCCTACCACCCAGTTATAAACTATGACATAAACCCATGTTGTATATGATTAAACCATGGATGTTTTATACTACCAGTTTATATAACATATGATACCCAGTTATAACTACCACCCAGTTATATAGCAAGATTGAGCGATTATGAAACATAACATCATAAACCCATGAACATGACTCCGGGACCCCGTCAAAAAAAAACCAAACCAGGTATTAAACCCATGGGATTTGGCCGTGTATCCTTTTCCGGGTTCCGGTTTTTTTTCCGTTTCGCTCTCAAAACTGCCGATTCTCAACGAACGCTGCCTGCCAGGGCCCGGATTTTTTGGAACGAATTCTACGATCGATGGAGTTTCCAGGTGGTTGGCCTGATGTCGGGATGTCGGTTGTTTGTTGGTTCAAAAAAAATCGCAGGACACTTATGACATGATGCCACAACATAGTTTGATACATTGGATCATGGGGAGTTCTAGGAGTTTATATTTTGACATATTTCTTTTAAGCAGGAATTGGTTACTTGGAAGATCAACATATTTGGTAAATGGTTACCTAACCTTCCCCTTTTGTTTTGGCATCAGAGCCTTTTTTAGTCGTCGGCTTCGTCTACTAACAAAAGCCGGAGGTAGAAAGGTGATGGTTAGGTTTGAGGCTGGTAGAAACATGGGGGACACTTACGTATATGACATGTATATACATATATATATATATATATACAGTAAGCCTTTGGTTCGTTTGGGTTCGTTTCGGTTCGCGCAGTGTGAATGAACCAGAAATCGGTTCGGTTTCGGTTTGTATTCCCACGGTTTGTTTCGTGGAGAGCAAATTGATTGATGCCAACTGTCTCCATATGCCATATTGATTGGTATGGGCATGGGTTCAACCCCGAAAAAGTGAGGTTCAGAGATGAAAGCCATCAGTGGGGGGTTGAACCTCGTGTCTGAGTTCAACCCCGAAAAGTTGTGCTCAGAGATGAAAGGTATCAGTGCGGGGTTGAACTGGATGCGGGTTCCAGTTCAACCCCGAAAAGTGAGGTTCAGAGATGAAAGCCATCAATGGGGGGTTGAACCTCGGGTCTGAGTTCAACCCCGAAAAGTTGTGCTCAGAGATGAAAGGTACCAGTGGGGGGTTGAACCAGGATGTGGGTTCCAGTTCAACCCCGAAAAGTGGCACTGTGCGAAAGTGGCACTGTGCGAAAGCGCAGCAGGGGCCCACAAACCGAGCGTGTAGACTGATCTTTTAAAAGCAAAGGCTTTGAGATCTTAAGGGTTCAGCCTGTAGGGGACCTGTACACAGGCTCAAAAGCAAGACCGCCAGGGGCAAAAAACTCTGCAGGTTCGTTTCGTACCCAGTGACCGATTCAGTTCCTATGTGGGTCGATTTCTAAACGGTTCCTTTCCGGTTCGGTTCCTCATGGTTCTAGAATCCCAGTTCGTATCGATTCGTAGGCTCCCTGTATATATATTTATATTTATATGGGTGTTTCATGGTGTTTCCAAAAATAATGGTACCCCAAAATGGATGGTTTATGATGGAAAACCCTATTTTTTAATGGATGATTTGGGGGTACCCCTGTTTTTGGAAACACCCATATATAGATATACTCCTAAGATCTCCTAAGAGATAGTATGAATTTAGTAATGCCAAATACATACAGTATATGATCTTGAATATTATGTAACATAAGGAAACAGTGCGATATTGGATGTTGTTCAAGTACATAAATGGAGATACCCCCTGGAAGATTAACGGCTGGACCCTACAGAAATCACCCATGAAAAGAAAGGAAAATGATCTCCAAACCAAACATCCATGAGGACTTATGTTCCAGCCGTTAACCAGCCGTTAAATCGTTAATCTTCAGGGGTGTAGGGGTTAAATGATACACTCCGGTAAACTAACATAGCAATGGAAAATGGACCCGGATGGAAGATGTAGTTCCTATTGAAAATGGTGATATTCCAGCCAGCTAATGTTAGTTTACCAGAGGGTAGGGTTTTTTCCAAAGGTCCCCCGTTTTTGATTTGACAGCACATCTTGGACCATGACCAAACTCCCACGCCGGGAAATCCCGGTCAAAGCACCAAAAGGTAGTGACGTTTAGTAAGGGATTTTTCGAGACCCCAAAAATGGCCGAAACATTGAGGGTAAGGAGTTCTTTCATGAAATAAGCCCCATGTATGATCCATAGATTTTTATATTTACCATTATTTATCTACATTTACATATTTTCATATATTTTCCGTAAATTGCTCAGAAATTTATGTAAATATATCAATCCCATGGATCTGTCATAGGTATATGCATAGTACTGGTTTATATTAGAATCCGAGTATTCATGCTTGGAGGATCATCCCAAGACTTGTAAGTAGAAATGGATCAACCCACATTTCAAAGCCATTTTCATGGCCATGTAAGGAAGGGGTCCCACAACCCTATCCTTAGGGGATTACAAACAACATGGTTGTCAACCACTTTTTAAATGGGATGATCCTCGAAGTAGTGGTTGATGATTATGATTATGATTTTGGTGATGATGCATGGTTTCGGAAAAAAAACAGAGACCCTGGATTTTCACTAGAAAAAAGTCAATAAAAAACCATGCATTACTTTTGACATATCGTTTTTTTTTTCACAATAAGGACTTCCTCTTCCACCCTGTAAGAAACATCCAGCTCTGCTGTTTCATTGTTATTCTAAAAAAAAAACATCTTTTTCCCAACATTTCCAAAACAGAAAACACAGAAAACCCAACTCCCTCTGCTCCGATGTCGGGAAAACCGCCATGGTTTTACCAGGCGCTTGGGAACTACTGTTCAGGCCGATCTTGGTCTGACTCAATGGATTACATGTCGGTAGCCTCGGTTCTTCGGGGTTTGAAACATCTCAACCAACGAAAAGGCTGGGGGGGGTGGACATTGAGATATTTATGGCTGTGTGATTTATAATGATTTGTAAATTTATGAAGATGATGATAAAGATAGAAGTATGCCATTAGTGTGAAACGGGTATAATATACATAGTTACATAGATATGAATATACATCAGTCTATATGCACATAGATGTAGGTATAGAGTATAGACAGTTAGATGCTTAAACACAAATATTTATATACTAGATATAGCGGTGTACTGGGAATGTTCATCAAAATCTCCTCCCAACACTTGAATAATTATTGGAATCTAGCAAACCTAAACTCAACAAGTAACAGAAACCCTCCAAGACAGATAAAAACTACTTGGAGGTTCAGGATACTTAGTAAGTGGATAGTAACCAGGGTTATAACCTCTATAAGTGGGTTATATGTCCCAAATTCTTGGGTTATAAACCTATATATATAACCAGTAACATCCAGTATCCTGAACCTCTAAGTAGTCCTTTGCGCTGTCCCCTAAACAACCACAATGCCAGTTGTGTCTTGGGGGGTGTTGCGGTTGCAGAAACCCAGGAAATCGCTGGTGACGGTGCCACCCAGTAGTTTTCAAACTTTGCTGATCGAGGAGCTTGAAAAAGCGCAACGAACTTGGCTGTTTGAAAAACGACATACCGAACTGGAACACACCCCGAGCAACCTGGATCGTTTGTCGGCTACAAGAAGGGGCCCCCTAACTACTCTAAGTGGATTTATCCGTAGTTATACCCATTTACAACCATGGTTAAATAGGGTTTGCTGGGGTTATAAAGACCTTCTAACTAGGGGGGCCCCATCTTGTAGGTGGTGGCAACTCAAAGATTTTTTAAATGTTTATCCCGACTGTACCTGGGGAATGATTCGCTCCAATTTGACTTGCGCATATTTTTCAATTGGGTGGGGAAAAAAATCACCAACAACTAGCCTGGATTGTTTGTTGGCAAAATCACCCATTCATCTCATCTTTATATCTATGAACTAAGAGCAAGTTTCGCACTTGAAAATGGATGTAGTTGGAAGACGTTCTCGGCTTCCTTACTTGGGGCGTTCGTGAAAGGCCTAGTTTCAGGGAGGGTAAACCTTTACCAACAGGCTATACTGGGATGGCTAAGGGGGATTGCCATGGGAATCCGTCACCTGAAACGTGATGTTTCACGTAACTTCCCCCGAAGTTGATCCCGAGAAGTTCACAACAATCAATCAACATCGATCCTGCAGAAGATGAGGGATCAACGGTTTCTAGGTGGTGGCAACTCCAATATTTTTGAAATGTTCGCCACTCTTTGGGGAAGATGAAACCCATTTTGACGGTTGCATATTTTTCAGATGGGTGGGAAAAAAACCACCAACCGGGTTTCAATGGTCCAATTCCCCATAGCCTTTGATGAAGAAGCCACACTTTTGGGAATTTGTTTTTTTGGGCGGGTTTTGTTTGGTTCGTCTGTGAACAAATTGTTTGTTCAAACCAAAAAAACATGTTTTTTTTGGAAGATATTTCAAAAGTTAAAGAAACCTCAAAATTATTGTGTACCTCCCGAAGTTTAACATAGCATGAGAAAAATCAGGTTCAAAAATAAATCCGTAAATATCTTCCGGGATTTCTCCGGATCCGCATGGATTGGATTTCGGCAAAACCAGGACGAGGATATGGTCACCCGAGGTGATCATCGATCCACAACGGCGGCCACTTGGTACTTGGAAATATCCGGGTACTTATTCTGTCAATGGAGTTTCCTGGTTTCCTTAATAGGTGGTAGGTGGCATATAACCAACCAAAAGGCAATATATAAGTGGTATATGTTGCCAATTGGGTGATTATATATATCACCTACCACCTATTAAGGGAACCAGAAACAGCTATTGATTCTGGGGGTTATTTCCGGTTTTTCAGAAATATCCAGTGAGGTAAAAGCAACATGTTGGATCAACATGGGCTGTTTTCTGAATCTATATCTATATCGGATCCATGGGACTGGTATATTTTATTTACATACTAATTGACCATCAAAATCAGCTAAATGTGGGTAAATGTATCATCATACATCGATTCTATGGGGTGGTGTTATTTTGGCGGGGTATGGACGGTGGGGTTACCCAAGGCACCTCAAATCTCAAAGAACAGGTTCTTTGGGGCTATATAGCTGGGCAAATTATAGCGACCAAACCTCGAAAATGCCTTTCAAATCATCTTAATTCTGGGAAGGGGAATTGTCGTTATTTGCCCACGTAGGATTTCAATCGTACCTAGTTATATGATGTTACATATGGGGATTCTACTAGATCATGGAACTATGGGGATCTTCCAGCGCCATGTTAGTTTACCAGAAGGATGGGAACCCCTCCACTTTTCGCATGCCGAAACTTGTCACCAGGATGATGGCATTCCGATGACGGATCCATGGGACTGATATATATTTACCCACATGAAAGGCTGGTTTTTTTAATGGTAAATGTAGCCAAGTATAGTACATTATGGATCCTACGGGATTTGTTTGTTTAATCATGTCTAGGTCTAGGTGACTTTTGGAATCATCCCTTTAATTGGGTAACTTTTCCATTCCCCCCCTTTCCTCCCCAAAAAAGATCGATTTTTTTGGGTTTGACAACCTTCAACCAACTCTTAGATCATTATCCTCTTGGGAATTTTCACACATCCCCCCTTTTGAAGGCACCATTTGATCAATGTCCCATTTTCCCAAGATGGGCTACCTTATTTCTCTGGAGGATCATCAGATGTTCACACCCCTTTTCATCCCCTTTCCAGGCGAGTTCTTCTGCGCAGAGTGTTGCTTGGCGGTGAAGATCTGATGGGGGAAGCTTAAGGAGGGTTGGGAAGGAAGCAGATTTCTTTCTTTAATACACCAGGTAGGTTCAAAAAACCTGATAAACAGCTAGGTTTATGTACCTGTTATATACTGACATAAGGTTTACCCTCCCTGAAACTAACAGCAAGTTTCGCCCCCTGAAAATGGATTGCTCACTTTCCATTTTGGGAAGGTCTATTTTCTAGATATTTTCAGCGGCTTTTGCTGTTAGTTTCAGGGAGGGTAGGCTTCCAAAAAGGGAGAGAGGTTCCAACAAGATGGGCGTGAACTGGGAACCTTTAGGATTTCTTAGGGATGTATAAAGGAAACAATAGGGAAACTTGGGGGGAACCTCTCCTCCTCTTCAACACTCCCCTCGTTGATGTTTGCTGTCGTTGCTGTTACACCCCTGAAGTTTAACATGGAACCTGAAAATCAACCAATTCAAAAGGAGATTCCTTTTGGAAACCATCGTTTTCAGGTTCGATGTTGTACTTTGGGGGTGTATTGTTGTTGCTGTTCTTGTTCTTGTTGATGAAGAACATGAATTTGAAGGTATTGAATATCAATGGCGTTTTGTTTGGAAGACATTTGTCCACCATTTTGAATGAGCATCGCACTTGGTACTTATTTTTCAAATTAATTTCTAACCACCAAAAAACTACTAACTATTCATATGTTTTAAGTTAACCCTACTGTAACTACTACTAATCATCCATTTAGTTGGCTGAACAAAACTACTTGAAGAACCTTATTTTAAGGTGAGGCAAGGTTCCATCCTTTCAAAGCCACCTGAAACTGAACCCCCAAAAAACAATCCTTGGTCATCAACCTAAGTTCCTTGGGGGAGCGATAATGATAGCGGATTTGTTCATGGTATTTTTTCTACTAAAACTGAGCTGTTCAGAACCACTGACATGAATCCTCAAAATTTACAGGGTCATCATCACAGTCATCACTCCCAAAGCTCCTATCCTGAATTTGATCCAACCGACGAGGTCATCATGTCATTGTAGCCCTCAAAGGGAGCGAGCGTGGCACGGTTTACCTGGTCGGAGTCTACGCCACGAATTCAGCAGAATTTCGCTGATGAGAAAAATCAGTTGAATAACACGAAATCGGAACGGAGCTTTTTTGTTGTATGTGAGTTTTTGTTGTTGGTATATCCCATGGGATCCATGTATGGAATAATTAAATTTCCCTGCATTTTACGATAAAAATCTAAAGCCAATGTAGGTAATCATACATGGATCCTAGGGTTTTGTATGAGTTTGTTTTGGTGATGAAGAACATGGAGCGATTTCATGATTTGTCTTGTGTACACTTATGTTATCTTAAGTTAAATCGAAAGGCAGTGTTGAGAAAAGATCAAGGCATATCATATCCATTTAGAGTCGGTATTCCCGTTCCTAATCTCCTTCCGCTGGCAACCGGCCAACATGCTCAAAAGAGGCAAGACTGAAAAAGTGAACGCCAAGTGGGCCAGTCAGAGAAATTCCTAGAAGTCGCACATATTTCAGCTTTGAATGTTTTTGTTGTACACTGGCAGTTCAGAACACAACCGGTTTCAAACCTGTTATTTTTTCAACCCCTACCTGGGAAACTGATCCAAATTGAGCATATTTTTCAAATAGGTTGAAACCACCAAATAGGGAATTTTTGTAAGTTTGTTTTGCAAATCTGGGTATTTTCTGTTTTTTTTAAGTAACAAGAGTTTCGGTTTGAGACATTTTGAGTGTGGCGGTCCATGATCTTCTGAAATTCCTCCTGGTCATGTTCAGCTTGCCATTTGTTTTCAGGGCACCAGCAAAAACTTGGAAAGTCAGATCGCTTGAAGAAAGGTGGAAGCAACTATTCCCATAGGATCCGTATATGGATATATTTACCTACATGAAGAGTTGATTTTGTATGGTAAAATGTAGGTAGATGTACCATACATCGATGCTTAGGCGACTGCTTGTTGCTATTTTTAGTGGCTGGGAGCACCGTCACTGCTGCCGCGTTCACCGCTGCATACGTTCGGTTCACCGAACTGGTCGATGTTCAGAGCATGAAACAGCAACGAAAACAGTTAAGATGTTCAGTTCACAAACCTTAACCACCTGGAACTCCAAAGAAGCAGTTGTTTTTAATGGATGGAAATGGTGTTTTTTACACATGTAAAAGATTCTAAAAATCATCCCATTGAAACTACTATGTTATAAATGGATGTGTTTGGTTCCAGGGACAACCAACAACAACAACAACAACAACAACAACAACAACAACAACAACAACAACAACAAAGAAGTAAAAAGCTCTTTGGGACCGCCAAATTCCTTGAAAGAAAAAGGAGAAGCTTTTCCAGTCTCAAAAGAAATTGCTTTGTTTGTCTAGTGGCCCATAAGTTATTCATGGCGCAGGAGAGATGGTGGAATGGAAGTTGGCTGATGAAAATGGGATCTATTGAATCTACCCCCCACCCAGCATGCGAGTCACCACCTGGATTATCATATTTTTTTGTAGGGAATCCCGACCCGATAAACCTTCATTTACAACTGTTACTGGGCAGGGGGTTGATCCAAGGAATCTATGATTCTTTCAGATTTTTTCAAGTTGTTCATTCTGGGTTTGGGGGTACACTTTTTTGATTCAGTGGAAAATGACGTCAAATAGAACAAGATGAACAAGTCTTGGGGGAAGCTAGTTCCAAGGTTGATCATTATGCGAAGAAAAGTAAATGTTTGGTGGATACATATGAATTATTGATATGATAGAATAAACTGTTGAATTTAAGCTAAGTGGATCGAGAGCTACTTGATGGCGGGAAAAAAATAACTATATTTTTGATACTGTTGATGGTTCAGAAATCTGGCGAACCACTTGATATGGTAAATATCGCATTATTTGCAGTGTTTTATAAATCCCAGCTATTCCTGGATTTCTGAACTATCAACAGTATTTGAATCTGTTTGATTGTGCTCGAAATTGTGTGTTCCTTCCTGATCTTTTGTTTTTTTCTTGATTTGGCAGCACTGATGTGGACTGAGTTGTTTTTATACTTCACAGATCCAGCATGAAATTTTCATGCGATCACCTGAGCGATGAATTCGTAAAGCCGGCTTGGTTGGATTATAGATGCTATAGGATCCATGTATGGTATATATTTACCTACATTTACCTTAGGGGTATCCCCCACCCACTAACAGTGAATTTGAAATAATAATCTGTTGGTTTTTATGAAAGGCCCCCTATAAACCTTCACTTTCCACGTTAGTAAATTGTTAATGTGTTAATGGCAAAACGAACAAATCACCGCAGTTTTGGCTCAGTATCACTTAGGTGGTTCTGACCCGAACTTTGGAGGGTGGTAAGGCAAAACAGTTAGCCGCTCTCAAGGTGTGCCGCTGGACACATTGGCGGTGCATCCACATCTGGTTTGATGCCGTTGTTCCACAAAGATCGACTCAGAACATGCGAGATTGAGGTACAGTTCCAGAACAACAGTGGATTGAAATCTCTCGTAGCGTTCTCAAGCATGACACAGCGCAACTACTCGAAAATCTTGGGACCCCTTATGTCCGCATTTGGGGCAGATCAAGGTTCTTTGGACAGCTTGATCCACTGTGCCTATGTTATCGAAAAGCAAGAAAGATTCAAAAGGCGACCGCATCATCAACAGAAAGGTTTACAATGCAAACCTGGAGGCAATCAGAACATATGTCAGCGAACTTGGCATGGAAACCCTCGCCGACAGTTTGCCGAGTGGTAAGGACACAATGGCTCACTGGGTTTTCCACTTGACTGGGATATCGAGGAGCTTTGCCCCGGCAGCATGGGCTTTTGCAGAATTCCCCTGTGCCTCCCAGGGTGAAACCAAGGAATTGCAGGAGAAGGCTTACAACAGGATCACCAACGCTGATAATTCCGGTGACGACAGTCGAAGCAGGGAATCACAGGATCGCAGGAGCGCGGAGCGCTCTCGTACGAGCGAGAGTGACGCGTCGCGTGCTCGCAAAGAAGGCAGGAACAGAGGTAAGAGATCACGTGGCAGGAGCAGGAGCAGGCATGAGAAGAAGAGCCCTGTCTTGAGACGTGCAAGGCGTGAACGGCAAGAACGTTCACGTCGTGAGAAAGACCCAAAACAAGAGGGTGTTCCAGAGCCTGAGCCTACCGGCAAAGGAGATGACAGCGCCCCCGCGAAAACCAAGGAGGAAGCTGGGAGCTCCAATCGTGAGAAAGCTGAACGCAGGAAGGAAACACGCAAAGACCGATCTGGTAGAAAGGACAAGGAAAAGAGTGGGCCACCAGACGATCTCGAGGTTGAAGAGGAGAAGGAAACAGCACCATCGAGCAGTTGGCTTGGCTACTTCTATTGTAGGGGTGGATTGCAGGTTACCAAAGTCGCTAAAGCCGCAGATGGTAAAGAGGCAACACCAGGTGAAGGAGAGGCTTCAGGTGGGCGACAAAGGAAGGTCCTCATCACTCCATCCCGGGCGCCAAGTGGGCTCTCCCACCTTGGCATCATACATGAGTTCGAATGCTAGTTTGCTGAATCTATCCACAGAGAGTTTGATCATGACACGCAAAACAGCAGTGCAGTCCCAAGGTGATCTTCGCAGGAGCGGGATGCCCAGGGCGGACGAGCAGTTGAAGATGATTCGTGATGGAATTTTGTCAGGCTCGAGGAGTTGGTTCATGTGGTGGATGAGCTGGAAGCAAAAGCAGATTTGAAAACAAGAGAGGGTCGCCAATCGCTTGGCGACTTGTCTCTTGCATTCCGAGAATGTGGAAGAGCAGCTCGTGAGGCGGCCAAGGACGAAAAGCTCACTGATCACAAAGGTCAGCTGAGAATTGCATTGTGGCCATGGATAGTGCCGCCACGCCGTCTCACGGTGCATCACGACGAGAAACTGAGCAATCAAGTCATCGGAGAGCTGAAGAAACACAACCTTTTCATTGACGTGAAAATACGAAACGCACCGCAGGTCGCGTTGGACTTGGTTAGGAAACAGCCGAAAGAGTCATATGACCGAGAAACCAGTTTGCGTGGAACGCGCGTCATCGCTTTGGCGCTGAAAGAGGATGCATATGACCTCATGACAAAGCACAACGAACAAGTGTCGTCGGCCGGATCAATTTTGACGTTATTGTTGAAGTTAAGAACGGCAGTGATGAAGACGGACCATCAAAAGGTCATTGAAAGTTGCAAGCCTGGGACTGCCATACACTTCGCATGACGGGAAGGTAGTTTGTAAACCATCTCCCCATGTCTCCAAGCTGATGGCACATTTCGTCGAATGTTACTTCACGCATGGTCCCGAAGAAGGCGCTCAAAGAACAAGATTGATATGCAAGAGCATAGACTCGCCGAATGGCCCAGATGGTTTGAGCCCGGATGAGAAGAAAGAGATACATGAAATGAACGAAGGGTCTCTTCATACCGTGTGGAGAGGTTTTTGCTCAGAATCAAGCCCGGAAACAGTCCGGGGCTGGCCTGTAAGGCTGGCCTATGGGCGGACATCGGTGCTGCAACCGATCAAAGTGAAATCAACGCGCCCGCTTTGGTTCAGACAGTCAAACGTCTCCTTGAGTAATTAGGAAGCCATTGAGCAAACCTTCAAGCAGGTGGAGACTGAAGGACCTTTTGGATCAGTATGGGTCGCGCAATCTTCTGGTCAGCCAGCAGTAGGCTGCCAAGTGCTGAAAGCGCTTGGAGTCATGGCGTCAAAAGCAAACAGCACGTTTCTCATTGTGGCGGGGGACTCACTTTACATGTTCAGAAGAAAGGATCTCGATTCAACAGCTATCAAGAAGAGAGTCACCCCGATGTTGTCAGAAGTTATCTCAGAGCAGCTGACATCTGTCGTCGCCTCAAATGATCTTGCGCTTGATGATAGTGCCAACCCTGAAACGAAAGACGACTATTCTGGGAAAATCGCAGCGGCGTTGGATTCCATCAATGATCCAGGGTTGAAAGCCCTGATCATGGAAACACCGCTCCTCGAAGGAGTGATCACAGACACGTCGACATCTGATCTGCGGATCAGGCCGTTTGCGTTACCGTTGATGCAGGGTATGCTGGAGATTCTTTGCACATGTTCCAGCGAAGAAGGAGACAACAAACTCAAAGCGGCGCAGGAACACGTAAACCTCATGCACAATCCTTTGATTGCCTTGCAAAGTTCGGGTCAGATCATGAAATTTGCAGCCCTGGGGTCACATCGATCCTATGGGGAATTCGATTAAACGGATGAAACTACCCTTCACAGCCCTGAAGGAAAGTATTGTCTTCCAAGCATTCAGGGCCTCAGCGGGGAGCTGTTAAATCACCCAAGAATTTCAGATGCCTAAAATGGAGGGATTCTGAACCTTCAGGCTATTTTGGAGGGTGGATGTTCCCTTCCATAAGCCATATCCATACAGCTTGTGTAGGTGAGCATTCCTCCATTTGAGGTACCTGAAATGTTTGGTGAAAAAACTTTGGAGGGGTGTAACCTCCCTAAAAAATAACATGACTTCGCCCCTGAAAATCAATGGTTGGAAGACAATCCTTTCCCAATTGGGAAGGCTTATTTTTTTGGGGGGGGGCGAGCTGTAACTATAGGAATGATGTAATCGCCAATTGTGGAAATGCCTGGAAATTCAGCAACCGGAAACAAACAACTAGGGCGCGATGTAGAGGTGGCTCGTATCTTCACCTGTTGATATCATATCTCATAGGACCCATGTATGATAAAAATTTACCCATTTTTGGAGGTGTAAGTGTACCACCACCCCGAAAAACAAAAAAACCCTAGAATTTTTCTTTTCAGAAAAATCACACAGCTCTTTCAAAAGGAAAGGTCATTTTCAACCCAAACCTTTCATCATTTTTTTTGGAGGCGGGGTTCCAGCAGTTCATTTTCCGGTGGGGGGTTCGCAACAAAAACCCTCCATGTTCCTTGCTGGGTGGTGGTTTCCAACATTTTATACGTTCATCCCTATTTGGGGAAGATTTCCATTTTGACGAGCATATTTTTCAAATGGGGTTGGTTCAACCACCAACCAGCCTCCAAATGTTCCTTGGGGTTTTTTTTTGACGTCGTCAGGACTTACTTCTCAGAGCGGCGCAGGACACCAGATGTGCTTTGGGTGCGTTTCCTTCAAGACGGATTCCCATGGGGACGAACGGCAAAATTTACCTACATTGAAGAGGTTGATGTTTTATGGTAAATGTAGGGAAAATATACGTTACATGGATGCTATGTTAGTAAGAGATTTCATATTTTTCTTCACAATAATTACCGATAATCACTTCCTCTTCCTCTTTCTTTGAAAATGACAGAAATTTCCCTTCCATTTGGTGAATGTAGGGAAATATACCAGTCCCATGGATCCTATGGGCTGTTTTCTTTGAAATGTCTGAAGTTGTTTGTCATGGTTTCTTCAAGATTCAAAATGGAAGTCGCAACATGTGGGGGTTTTGTGTATAGTCTGATTCTTTTCCTTGGATTGGTACCCGTTCATCCAACACATTTTAAGATTCGCTACAACTACAACATCTCTAAAACCAACAGGTCACTCCAAAAACAATAGGCCAGGCATGGCCACAGGCCCCCAAAAGACAGATTTTATCATCTCACCATCAATTTTCAGTGGCGAAACTGTATATGTTTCAGGGATGGTGAGGTGGTGCCGATTGTTGACCGTACAACTTAACGTACTTAGAGGTTCAGGATACTTAGTAACTGGTTATATGTAGGTTTATAACCCAAGTTAGGGGACAGAAAACCCACTTATAGAGGTTATAACCCTGGTTACTATGCACGTATCCTAAATATCCTGAACCTCTAATTAGTGAAACCTTGCCCCAGTACGGCGACGTGGAAGAAGCGGCGACGTTGATCCAAAAAGGGTCCGGGAAACCCTGCCGAAACGGTGGTGGGTTTGAGATGGGGAGGATTTTCCCAGTCGGAATCGTTGGATGCATGTCGGAAATTATCATCTAGGTGTTGGCAACTCAAATCTTTTCATTTTCACCCCGAAAATTGGGGAAGATGAACCCATTTTGACTAATATTTTTCAAATGGGTTGAAACCACCAACTAGTCATTATGTTGAATCATAGAAAAGCCTATGAAGTTCGTTGCCAATTCACGATCTACTCGTACCTTTGTGGTAGAACTGCATGCTTTAATCGTTTTTTTTGTTGACAGCTTGTGTTCATTTTTCGTTGTTGCAGGGTTGATGGTTCAGAAATCCGGCCAACCAAATCAAGTTTAGACTTCATTGACTTCATGTATCCGGCTGAGTGAGCTGGAGCTATAAACTATCATCGATTATACTATTTTCCCATGGCATCTGAACTATCACTTCATAAAGTATGTGCGGTTAATATGATCATGACTGGTCAACCAACCCCCCCCAGAAATAAGGGCTTCATAAGGCCTTATTTAAGGGAATCCTTATTTTTTCTTGGGGGGGGGGTGGTGGTACGTTACGTGGGGTAGGTTGACTAGCCAAAATATCAACATCAACAAAAAAAAAACGACAAGTGCATGAAATCTTAGTTTCGTTCACCCCCAAAAAAAGGGAGATGAATCACAAACCCTAGCTACTCCATATGCTCCATGTATGGAATATCACATTTACCATAGATATCAAGCCCAAATGTAGGTAGAATATATTTCAGTGACGTTTCAAAAAAAAACATGGATAGAAGAATTTCACCCCCAAATCAATGGGATGTGTCCTTGAATATGTGAAAGGTTGGTGAAATATTATGATTCATATACACAAAGAACATAGAATGAAAAATGTTTAAAAGATATCTCACCCGAAAACTAACATCGAACCCAAAAAATGGAGGTTTTGGAAGATGACTTTTCCTTTTCAAACCAGGTGATTTTCAATTTTCAGGTTCCATGTTAGTTTTCGGGAGGGGAAATCTCATGGATAGACCCCTCCTAAGATTTGGAAGATCTTTGACGAGGCATGCACGTCCGGAGCTGGCCAGGGGAATCTCAGGAAGTTTTTCGTTTTTTTGGGTGAAAAAATGGATGGGTGGAGTCGAAGGGGAGCACAAGCAGATGCAGCTACACATCAAAGTTTCNCCACCAACTAGTAATGGTAAATATACCATATACCCATGCCATCTATGTATGGTATATTTACCTACATGTGGTTGTTTTGCAAAGGTAAAATCTGGTGAATTATAGGTAAATATACCATACATGGATCCTATGGGATATGGATTGTATGGGTGTGGGAGTGACACACCTTTTTGACAGACTCTTGAAATGGTTTCTAGAACAACACTTCCCCCCCTGAAATTTGGAGAAGACGATCGGTCCGGAAAAGCAGCAGTTCTCGGTTGGGAATTCCCTTTAGGGAGGTTTCCCCAAAAAATTGAACTTCATTCAGGTGTTTAGCTTATAGGAATTTGGCCAGGTTTATGGTAAAATTAACCTACATCTACCATAATTCCCCAAAATGAACTTCATTAATTCATGTTTTCGAATTATATTTTTTGCCAAGATCATTTTCCTCAGTGGATGAGCCGGCTATGAAATTCCAGGTGGTGTCAACTGAAAGATCCTAGGTTTTTGTTGTTCCTGCTTGAAAAAAAGCCAGTGATCTATTCAGGTGTAATACTGTTCCACTGATTATTTGAGGAAAAAATCCAAGAAATCGCTAATATGAATGTTCCTTTGCTGGTGGGGTTGAAGGGTTTGTAAGAACATGGGTGTTTCCAAAAATAGGGGTCCCCCAAAATGGATGGTTTATAATGGAAAGTCCTTGTTAAAATGGATGATTTGGGGGGAAAAACCCCTATTTTTGGAAACACCCACATCCTCTCTGGCGGAGTCAGGCTTTGCTAAAGTATCAGATATTGTCTGACTCCGGGAAATTTTTCGGCCGAAATGGTGATTTATGAAGCCCACCATCATTCCCCTAAATAGGGTCTTTTTTTAGGGCCTTATAGTATCCCCAAATCCCCAAGCAAAGGTGGCTTTTTGGAGGGGATTTCCTAGCAGGAAATCAAATCATATTGGGATTTAAACTTGAATTTTGACCGACCCTCCCTGAAACTAACAGCTTGCACCTGAAAAATGGATGGTTGGAATACGATCGTTTCCTTTTGGGGCCCGGCCTATTATCAGGTGCCATGTTAAACTTCCAGGGAGTACTCGGATTTAAACTTTGAATTTTCACCTAATTTTTTGGTGCTTGTTGGAGTTCCAATTGCTTTGCCTGAAACTAACATGGCACCTCAAAATAGCCACCTGGAAAAGGAGATTCCTATTGGAAACCATCATTTTTAGGCGCGAACTGTTAGTTTCAGGGAGTTGTAATCTCCATGAGGTCAATTGGAAGGGTTCGATTCTTCGGGATACCCTGATGGGCTTTCGCTGAGGCCATGCCTCCCACGAATACGACTCCGTTGCATGCGGCCTGTCGCAGTGGTGATGTAGACATGGTGTGGATACTCAGAAAAAAATGGGAGCTCAAAAAAACGGGTGGATTGGGGGAAACCTCATCAGATAACAGGGTTCTATTTGGAGGGAATATTGATGATTGATTCCTGCTTGTTTGATGCAAACATGTCAGGGAGTGCATACCTTCATAGTGATGCTTCATGTCTAATCCTTTGCTTCCAGCTTCATATCTTTACTAGTTGGTGGTTTCAAATGTTTTTTATTTTCACCCCTACCTGGGGATGATTCCCATTTTGACGAGCATATTTTTCAACTGGGTTGAAACCACCAACCAGTTTATGTTCAGCACTAGTGCTCATCATACCTTGCCAGTTTGCTGAACATAAGCTAATTTGTGTCGGTGCTTTTCAGAAGTTTGCTGCCGTCGCTTGCTTACTACCAGGGGTCATTCTGCATGTTTGACCCCTGGTTGGGAGGATCAAACTTGAGGCCAAGATCTATCTTTTGGAAATTATAACGACCTCAACCCGGGTCACCTCAAATGGTGGGTGAATAAGGGAATCTTACCCAAAATGGCCGAAACATTCAGGGTAAGGATTTATAATCAATTGCCCAGAATCTATGGTAATTTTGAGGCATTTCTCTCATGAAGTTTGGGTCGGTGTCATCTATTGACCCCTGTACTGGTGAAGTCGCAGACTCTTCGTCCGGGCATGGGGGTTTTTGGGGACCCGTGAGGTCCCAATATACGGATCTAAACGGACATGGACTCGATGGGCATAGATATCTTCATCCATTTTGTTGCACCATTTTGGAGATAAGAATCATGTATTTACATGTATTTCTTATCAGAAGAAAGGATATCATAAATGTGATTTCTGATTTCACGTTCATTCTGTCAGGCAGCCGATGACTCTTTTTGGAACCAACCGTCAAGTGCTGCAAACTTCAACCGCCCCATTTGTTTTCAAATTTTGGGCTCAAAGCTGTTGCAAGCTGTCTCACTGTCCCTTTTCCATCCAATTCGAATCGATCCAAACAACATCAGTTTTTTGGGGGGCAAAAAAACAAAAAGCCCATGCAGATCTTCATCAAGACCTACACTGGAAAACGTCCAGTGCTGGAAGTGGAACTCGACAGCTCTGTGAAAGATGTGAAGAAACAGGTCTGGGAGAAGGAAGGTATTCCACCTGAACAGCAGCTCTTATGGTTTGCTGGGAAGCTTGGCAAAGACATGATGGTCAACCCCCCAGAAGGAAATTGGTCTTCCAACCATCATTTTTGCAGGAAACGTGTTAGTTTTCGTGGATGTAAATCTTCCAGATTTTCACCCGGATACAAAAAAAAATCTCAATTCACGGATTTCGAAAAACCTTCCATTTTAAAAAGATGCTTTAACTTTAACAGTTGGTCGTTTTGTTTTGTGTGTGAAACTCCTGGTTTGTTTCCACGCCGCCATTTTTTGTTGCGTTTTTTTTTTTCGCGAAGCCTCAAGGAAGCAGCTGCTGGATGACGCACAGCAACTGTCCTTCTATGACATTCATAGCGAGGCGACGTTAGAACTGGAGCCTAGCCAACGATCTCTCAGCACCTTGGTTGGGACGTCAAGACATGGGAGGATGTTTCCAAAAATAGGGGGAGAAACACCCCCAAAATGGATGGTGAAAATAATGGAAAACCCTATATTTTAATGGATGATTTGGTGGGAAAACTCACTATTTTCGGAAACATCCACATGGATGTCATTGGATGTTTGGTTGGGTTTGTGAACGGATCAATGGTGAACGGATCAGTGGGTTTTTCACCTACTTCTAAATGAGGTTGTTTGTTGAAGTTATAACCCACTGATCCTAATCTTTGATCCTAACTTCCTGGGACATCCAAGTGATACAGCTATGAGTTTTGTTTTCGGGCAAAAACTTGGGGGGGAAGGCAAAAGGATTCAATTTGTCTTAGTATATAGGAGATCAACACCCCTGGAAGATGACATATTGATACCAAAGAAGATTCTAAATGATGTATCCTGGAGCAAATGGATGGCATCTTATTGGTCCAGCAGGCCAATGAGGCAGGGATTTGGATCGAAAAAATCAAGCATTTCCCTGTCTAAATCTAACTACTGAACCAATGGAAGAAATTTTGCACCACTGTTTGGATGTATAAAACCTTGTAATGGGATAAAGTACCAACCTCAATTGTGGCAGGATTTCAGCAATCAATCGTAGTACATGGTCATTTGGTGGTCCCATTGGTCAAGCTCTTCAAGTTTCAATGTGAAGCGCGGTTGTAAAAGAATCCAAGCAATCCATGCAAGTCTTACCCTGATCTGTTTCTTGGTACCATTTTTGGGCATGATGATGAATTATTCTTAGATATAATTAGTAGATGACAACTGCAACTTACTGAATGACCTTTTTCCATTGAAGTGCGAATTCAACTGTGCATGATTTCTCAATCAAGATGCTTTCAAGATCTTTCGACTCTGCTGGAATTCCCCCCTGAAAAGTTCTCCCAGACACCCAACATACACACCTTCCGCACACCTCCCCCGAAGTAATATAAAAGCTGGGTGGTGGCAACTGAAATATTTTTTTGGAATTTTCACCCCGAACCTTGGGGAATCATGGAATCCAATTTTGACGACTGTGCATTTTTTTCAGATGGGTTGGTTCAAAAACCACTCAGCTCCATATATCAAAAGGTGCTAATACCTTTGGGGATATGGTTTCTTCAAAGGGTGGGAACCCAATAGTATGGAAATTCCAACGGGTTTTCACGGTGGAGTGGTGTTTTTTTTTCCGATGTTTTCACGTGGGTTTTTCCACTGTCTACATGTGTTTTGCAGTGTTGGGCTGACAAAATTCAATTGTTATGCAGTTGGCAACCTTTTTGTTGGATATATTTTTTTGAATGGCCCCCTCTAATGGCCTGGAAAGATCTGGAAAGCCCTTTTACCAAAAAAAAATTAGCCAAATCACCTAAACTTTTCCTAAAAACCCCACCTTTCAAACCACCTTTCAAAGAAAAACAAAAAACAAACGGCTTCTTCTTCGGGAATCAATTGCCCATTGTCCCCTTCAGACGGCCGCGGCCCGCCTAAGGGATAACCGTGCAGCGACTCAGTGGAGGTAGTGACGAAATTGAGGCTCTATCGACTGACACCACGGCGGATTTGACGCTGGGGCCGGGAGGACGACGACGGTTGGTTGTTTTTTTTTAGAAAAAAAAAATCTTCAGCCACCGGGTAAAAGTTGCTCAAAAGGGTAGAAAAAATATAAAAATGAGGTTTTTTTCTCTACACCCTAGAAATCTAACATAGATACCAAAAAATGGCCACAAAATTTGAAGGAGTCACCTGGTCCAAACCATAATTTTGGGTATCCATGTTAATTTTCGGGGGTGTACCTGTTTGAATTGAAAGTGATGTTGAGAGGGGGGAAATTCTGAAGTGTCAGTGGGCAAAAATTCCAAGGTGATTGGGTTATTTCGCGGCGTGACTGGATTTTTAATGTCCATGTTGACCATGTTGACGTTTTGAATCTTTATCCCGAAACATGGGCCCAATTGGGTGTTTCCGAAAATAGGGGGACCCCAAAATGGACGATTTATAATGGAAATCACTATTAAAATGGATGATTTGGGGGTACCACCATTTTCGGAAACACCCAATTTGACTTTTGTATACTTTTGCAATATGTTTCAAAAGGGGCTTTTTGCTCAATCAACTACCACCATCTAGTACGTAGTGCAATCATATACCAGATATATGATGTGTTTTCCCTCCCAGGATACATTTTTATCTTTAGAGATTCAAAGTCTAAGCATTCACTTGCCACCAGCAACCTTGGATCACGAAAAGTTTGCAGGTACCCAAAAATGCCGCCTTTTTCTGAGCCGGATTCAACTGGCTATTTTTGGGGATGGGTTTTCCCGTATCCATAAGCCACAAAAGCTTTTTTTTTGGGTGAGCATGAGCATTCCTTCATGTTAAGGAACCTGAAGTGTTAGATGATGGGAGGGGGGCACCTCACTCTTCAGAAGTTTTCTCCATACCCACGAGCAAAGGTTGCCACGAAGACTCCATGACAACCCCACTTTTCATTGGCGATCCTTCCAAAAAATCTAAGGAAAGAAAGGATCAGAAAATCCTTGAACATTCCAGAGGTGCAGTTGAAGGTTTTTTTTTGGCGGTTTTTTTTGAAAAAGTTGGGTGTTTAAGAAACTCTGCGGAATTGATAAAACCCAACTTGAAAGATATGTGGAAAAATCCAACTTGAAACATACCAACTTGATGGAAGAAGTACCAAACGCACCACTTGGGATGTGAAAAAAACACTGTAAACAACGGGATCAACACCTATCAACTGGTTAGCAGGAGTTCTGAACCATCGACAGTATTTCTGTAAAAAGCTGATCCTTTACCCTCCCTGAAACCAACATAACCCCTAAAAATGGTGGTTTCCAATAAGAATCTCCTTTTCCAGGTGTCTATCTTCAGGGGCCATGTTAGTTTCAGGGAGGGTACATTATTTGTAAAATATGTGTGTTTTTTTTGTGGAAAATTTGTAGGTTTTTCATAGTTAAGGTTTCTCTGATGCTTGGGACCCAGTGAGTTTCTCAAGTTGAATGGTGTAAGAAAGACATAAGGAATTTGAGGATTGGTTGATGCAGGTCCATGGTCAGTACACCATACTTACAAAAGGGGGTCAGATCTCAATAAGGTAAAGGGGAAAGATGAACCAAATGATTTGCATATGAACCAACATGAACAAAACTACCATATGCAAGACACACAGACATGATATGTTGTTAGTATATAGTAATGCACACTTTACACATTATAGATATTGTACCTGTATTATGTATAAGAAGCATATTAAGTATACTGTATTTCATTGATACCACCTACCCGTATTTTTCAAACCTCCACCCATTCACATGTTCAAAATGCCCCCCCCAAAAAAAAACAACGGCATTTTAGGGACAATCCCTGGCGACGTCAACACAGGCAGATCAGAAGCTGGTTTTTCAAAATCATCTTTTGGAGGATCAGGCAAAACCCTTCGAAGTCCTTTGTGAATTCGAATATATCATTCAGTGCCTTGGCGCTTTTTTTTTCCAAAAAAAAAACGGACTTACACCCCTGAAGAATAACATAGAACCTGAAAATGATTGGTTGGAAGATGATTTTCCTCTTCCAGGGGTGTATTCTCAGGTTCCATGTTAATCTTCCGGGGTGTATGATATGCCCTGAAAAAGTTGGGTGCAAAATGCAAGGGTCCCCCATCTAAAAAAGGAAGTTTTTTAAAAAAAACAAGCATCATCCCATACATTTTTTCACTTCTCAGCTCACTCTGAGGAAAGCTCATTTGGAAAATGTTTTCGGGTTGGGTTCAAAATTCTCTGAAAAAAAACCCAGTGAAAGCCGACATGTCTTCAGTTGGCTCACAAAATACCGGGCAACGCTTGGACCGTAAAGATGATGACTGATGGGAAGTGTGGGATCAATCTCCTTATGGGCCCACAGTTTCAGGTGCTATCTTAGTTGGGGGGTGTAGTGAAACAAAATATGAAAAAAAAACAACTTGATTTTTGGTTAAACCCCTTGAAAGGTAGGCTGAAATTGCCTTTACGAACAGAAACATTGTCTTCCAAGTCTTTTTGAGGGCGCAAATTTATGCAATTGTTAGTTTTAGGGTAAATCACAAACAACTATGTAGAAATTCAAGTGTAAGAGTACCTTAGTTGTTTTATTTTTCTTTGTCGCAACTTCTAACTCTTGGCAAATTGCAAGTATACCTTTTTTTGATTGTGATTTTTGTTGTGTATTAACTTCCCTTGGACCCCAAAACCATGAAAAATGAAGGTTTTACACCCCAAAATATGGGTTATAACCCCTAAAAATGAAGGTTGTGGGTTCCCATGGTTGGCATTTTCTTTTCTTTTGTCGCAACTTGGCCAACAAAAAATTGAGGCTGTGCATTACTCGCACCGTGATCTTGGAGATCAAAACGCTGGCCGGCAGCCTTGGTTCGTTCACTATGAATGTGGGTGATTCTCTTGAAACTTTGGTTGAAATTATTGCACCCCCGAAAACTAACATGGTTCACCTGAAAATGCTGGTTTCCAAAGCCGGAATCTCCTCTTCCAGCGGTTTCATTTTCAGGTTCCATGTTAGTTTTCCGGGGTGTAAACAGGACGGTAATAAGGCTGTATTTCCTGGGAGAGGGTGGCAGGTGGCATTGGTTCTGGGGCCTTTTTGGAGTTTGATGTTGGTTTAGGGGATGGTAAACCTCGGTTTCAACCCCTGTTTTTTTTTTAGGAAAGGCGGCTGTGAAAATCAAAGATATAAGGTAAATTGGAAAAAAAGACAGATCAGACATGTTGGTTTAGCTGAAGTTTTTTTTCGTGGTGTTCCACCAGTAAGCAGCTGTGGATGATGAACCATTATTGATGGTTGTTGTTGGGGCCCGTTTGTGGGTTTTTTCAACTACCAACCAACCTCCCGGATCTGAGGGGACAACCCCACCCACCATTGGCGTCCGTTAAGCTGCGCCAACCTAAGGGGAGGCTAAAGGACATCATTCAAGAACAGCATGGGATCGCTGAAGATAGGCAACTCCTTTGCTATAAAGGTACGTTTCGGTGGGCGGGGTGGGTTGGATTTGTGGCAAACTTTCGCAGATTTGTTTCAAATCAGAAATTGAACCGAACACACACAGTTAGGGGCCCAATTCTTTGCCCCATTTTTTTGGGGGAAATTTCAGATGCAACCAACCATTGAGTTTTTCAGGTGGGGAACTCGCGGCCTGCGCGTTTCAGAGAGGGTATTTGCTTTTTTTTCTCCAATTTTGGACAATCTCCAGTTGAAAATTCCAGTTGTGACAGCTCGTCACATCCATATTCAAGCAAGTGAGATAGAAAAGATATTTAGTCAAAGCGCCATGTTCACTGGGCCAGATCAGGACAAACATCGGGTTTTCTGTCATAAAAAAGAGAGTTTTCGGGTATATCATTTTGCATATGGGGGTTTCCTAAAATGGTGGTACCCCCAAAACACCCGCAAATGGTCATTTCTAGTAGGAAAACCAATAGTTGTTGGGTACCACCAATTAAGGAAACCCCCATACGAATACATCCCAAGCAGCATGGAAACTGTGTCTTCAACTTCTCCACATGGAAAATTTGTCGCTTCAAAGTCGTCACTCCGTTGAATTTTACCCCCCCCGTTTTCATCAAGTCCTGCTGATCCTTGCAGGTAAGCAGTTAGTAGAGGATGACCGAACCATTGGCGACCACCAGTTCGAGGCAAATGAACGGGGTGTTGTTTTTCGTTGTTTCCGCACCAGGGGGGACCCAGCTGCAACGGTTTGTTTCACTCACCGGGTCTTGCAGCCCCATGTTTTTTTGTTTCGGGGCCACCGGTGCTCCGAGGTGTCGATGGTAAGGGTGGGACGTCCAAGGGGGAGGGAAATCCATCCATTCTTATCCCAAAAGTGTGCCTTTGATTCATTACCCATGTAGCAGTAGAGATTTTCCATGGGACTGTTCTGTAAAAATTTACCTACTAATTTACCATAAAGATCCACAATTCATGTCGTCCGGTAAATATACCGGACTCGACTCGACTCGACTCGAACTCGACTCGGAACCCATGGGATGGTATGGATACCATCCACTGGAAGCTGGACACACTCACCGGGGTTGGGATCCGTTGAATTTTTGGTTTCAATTGTCTCCTGGATACAATTGAGACCCTCTAATATGATTTTGTTAAGAAAAAAATCAGGGTTTTTTAGGAACCTCTATGTTTTTTTTTCGCACTAATTACTAAGTACCCTGAAAGAAGAAAAGATATGTCTATACTCTATACTATGTCCATATTACTTGGAAGTGTTGCTTGCAAAATCAAAGAACATCACAGCAAAAATCAACCCTGAAAGTTCAGAGTGTGTTTTTCTTTGCCATGCCTTGCGCCGACAGGGTCCTCTATATCTGGTTGAAAGACAAGCCATTGAAGTCACCGTGAAGCTCTTGACTGGCAAGAATTTTCCACTGGAGATTTGCACTTCGAAAACCATTGGAGATGTGAAGAAGAGAATCCAGCAATTAGAAGGTTTGGCAGTTGAAGGACAACGGTTGATCTTTGGTGGTCATCAGTTAAAAGACGAAGCAAAAGTGTCGGAATACAAAATTGAAGCTGGAAACACAATTCATTTGGTGATGCGAACAGCTGTTGCATCAACATCTTCTACATCTTCTCCTGGTACAATTGGTACATGTGAAAGTCGTGGTGCTTGTGGACTTTTTAACATGGGAAACACCTGCTACTTGAATTCCACTCTGCAAGCCCTTTCGAACACAAGGGCGCTACGGCAATACTATGATGAGGGTCACTACAAGGTGGGACCGGAGCCAAAGTTTCAAAGTTTACGGCGGAAAGTTCACCTGAAAATACTCTTGATGGACGAAATCCTGCACCACCTGGGATGGTTAAAACCCTATAAATAATGGGATAATCATCACCCTTGGTGGTGCAGGATTTTGTCCATCAACAGTACCCCCAAGTTTTGGAAAAGGAGATTCACATCGACTTTGTCTGACCACCCATTTTTTGGGCTTCCAATCCTTCACTTTTCGGGGGGGTGTTAATCAGCAAATCGCTAAAGAAATTACTGTAATCAGCCATTTACAGCGACCTTTCCCTCCCGCCGGGTTACAGGAATTTCCCCAAAGATGGCGAAAGGTAAGGGAATCATCCTACCCAAAAAAGGCCGAAAGATTCAGGTTTAGGATTTTATTTCATAAATTTGCCCAACGAATCATTTCACGAATCTTTTTGTTTATCATCCTTTGGGGTTTTCAGAAGTTTCGGGCCGATAAGGCCCATAACGTTTCCAACTCTCGGGGGGGGAAATTGGGTGGTGGTGGTAAATCATCAGATAGCCCCCATTTTTTGGTTGCCAAAAAAAGAACGGTGATGATCATTGCTAGGTGGCAACTCAAATATGTTTTATGTTCATCCCGAAAATTGGGGAAATGATCCAATTTGACTAATATTTTTCAGATGGGTTGAAACCACCAACTAGTGATGATGTTGTCTCTCTGATTTAAGAATTGGGACCTCAGATGTAAGGTCCCCCAGCTTCATGATGGTATCATGTCAAATCAATCAAGCCAGCAGTGAATAGTAAAATTGCCAAGTGAACAGTTACAATACTACCTCTATATTGTAGTAGTACTGCTGATGGAAGAAATCCTGCACTAGTTGATATGGAGAATCTCCCATTATTTACAGGGATTTATGTATCCCAGGTGGTTAGCCGAATTTCTTCCATCAACAGTATCACTTGTTTTAAAAGTTGTGTTTTTTCAATATATCCCGAGCCATCTGGCTTCTGGCTGTTTTCAAAGGCTGATATTTCCACCTCTCCTGAAAGCATGGGTGGTCGGTTGGCGGATGGCTTTGCCAATCTTCTTCGATCACTTTGGGATGGAGGTTATAGGGCCGTCAACCCATCCAAGCTGCGAGAATTGATCAATGAGAAGCTTAGTTAAGCAGTTTCGTGATCCTATACTTGGAGGATCATCCCAGTTAGTAAGTGGTTAGTAACACCGATTTATAAGCCATTTAGGCCATTTGGAAGGGGAACAGCCCTACTTAGGGGACTTACTAACCATGGTTATTAACCACTTACAAGTCGTGGGATGACCCTCCAAGTAGGGATCCGATCGGCTCAACGAAACTGAGGTCTTGGGAAACCATGGAACCGAAAAAATACCCCAGGCGTTTTTAGAAGGTGATGATTATACACCCCAAACGCTTATCATTTGACGGACAAGGTGAGCCAGGATCCTATAGGAATGGTTTTTAAGAAAGACTGTGTGTTTTTGTTTTTTGGGGTGGGGGTTTCATTCGTTGAACCAAAGGCAAAGACGCATCAACACTTCAAGATGGTTTTTCGTTGGGGCGGTTGGTAAATTTAAAGGTTTTCTGAGGTGTGACATTTTTAAAAGTGCAATTGTGTTGGAATGTGTTGGCAGATCTTTGTTGCGGTGTTTGTTTGGTTTGCGGGGGAGAAATATTGGTTCAACGCATGCCATGTATGTTTGTTGAACGCTGTTTTTTGATATCTTTTGAGGATCTAGATTTTTTGGAAGAAAAAATAGCGCAGATGGCATGTGTGGAATGGCGCTTTCGCAATTATGGGAACCTCTGTGGGATAAACTCATCGGTTTCCCATTCTGTAGGGCTTTATAGAAAGAACCACTTGGTAAGGATCGGGTCCCGTTTTGCACGGTCGTTTTTGTGGCACGGCATTTAGAAGTGATGAGTATTAAGTTTAGCTTGTAATCCCCGGTCGCCAAACAAATGTAATCTGTTTTATTTTCACCCCTACTTGGGGAAGATTTCCAATTTGATTGATATTTTTCAGATGGGTTGAAACCACCAACTAGAAATGTAATTCATCATGCCTGTGTTGATTGGTACTGCGTGGGGATGTTAAACTCACTTGTCTAAGTGCTGAGTTTGATGTTTGAGACTTTGCACGGAATTTCAACAAACATCAAACCCTTCCCAACGATGGATCCATGGGACTGGTATATTTCCCTAGATTTACCATAAAAATCAACCATTCATGTAGGTGAATATACCGTTCGTCCCATGGATCCGTCATGGGTTACAAAAAAGGCACGGTGTGGATGTTTTGGGGCTTCAGGAAGTGGCAGCAATTTGCAGGATACCGACAGCACGATGCACAGGAGCGGTGTGGTGATGAGGGGATGAACTCTTCCAAGCATTTGAAGCGGAAAATCAACGACTGGTACTCAGTTTCCACTTCCATTTTTTAAGTGGAATGTTCAAATGGAGAGTATCTTGGAGGGGTCTTCAAATTTGTATGACATTTCTGTATCCATGCATTTTCAACCTTTCAGCCCGACAATCATTTCTTCGATTAGTATATGATACATGATGATGCATCATCTTTACCACCTGGAAAGTGTTTCCATCATTCCCTAAATTGTGGGTTTAAATGAAGGTTTGTGAAACACACTAAACCTTTTTTCAAGTTGAAATGTACGTACTATTTTCAAACAACAGGGCTTGCAATGAATGTCCCCTTTTCTGTGGGCATTTTAAATATCACCGTATTGCTGTTGGGGCTTAAAGTGACGTGTTTTCTCCACCTGTTGTTGTGGGAACATGAACCTGGTAAACCCGACGCAAAAGGAAGGCTAGATGTTTGTGGTGTAAGGAGAAAATGTCCTTACAACCTTGAACTCCCACAGCATCCACGTAGATTTACCTACATGAACGGTTGATGTTTATGGTTTTCATGTAGAAATGTAGGTAAACTCGGTGGTGGCAACTCAAATATTTTACATGTTCACCCCTAGGGCCCTAGGGAAAGGATCTCGAATTTGACTTTGACGAGCATATTTTTCAAAGGGTTTGAAACTTGAAACCACCAACTAGGTAGATATAATACCATTACACGGATGGTATGGGTGACCTGGAATCCTTTTTAAAAAAATCCCCAGCAGGAGCTGCTGATGTTTTTCCTGGACGGTTTGCACGAGGATGTGAATCGCAAACCACCGAAAAACGCCGTCAACGGCTCCGTGTTCCCGGAACCAGTGGCGACTGGGATTGAGGTCTGCGGACGGTTTCCTACAATGGTGGGTTTCCCCAACAAACCATGGGTTTTTAACTACTAAAAATGGATGTGTTCCGCAAATAGGGGTACCCCCAAATCATCCATTTCAATCAGGTTTTTCATTATAAACCATCCATTTTTGTGGTTTTCCTCTATTTTTGGAAACACCCAACTGCTTCATTTTGGGGTGTGAAATGCGGGTACCACCATTTGAGGAAACACCCACATTCTTGGCAAACTTCCTTCCCTCAAGCTAACATTGCCCATGAAAGCAGGCCCCTACCAACAGGAACATGTCATTTTCCAACCATCAAATTCAGGGTGCTATGTTACTGTCAAAGGGAGCGTATATACTGAAACAACAATGTTTTGGCAAAAATATTTTTTGGGCGATAGGTTGGTGGCAAAACCATCACACTGTGTTCCTTATGTCATCCAAAAATTGCAGGGATTTTTTTTTGGCAAAAGACACAACAAGCCATTTAGGGTGGGAATCTGCCCTGCCTACAAAAAACTAACCTCCATAGGATCCAGGTAGATTTACCTACATTTGGGTGTTTCCGAAAATAGGGGTACCACCAAATCATCCATTTTAATGAGGGTTTTCCATTATAAACCATCCATTTTGGGGTACCACTATTTTTGGAAACATCCATTTGCTTCAATCTTTATGATATATTTAGTAGGTCCAATATACCGTTCTCGTTCGTCCGGTGGATCGGTATCCCATGGGCTTCTGTGGGACCGAAAGATGGGACGCATTTTATTGCGAATGTTGGTGCCTGGAAACTGAAACAACCAGTTTTTAGTGGTTGTTTCCGTTGGATGATTCCAAATGTTTACATGAAAAATGGTTGTTTCACCAAACATCCATTAAAAAATGGTTGTTTGGAGTTCCAGGTGGATGTGGCTATGGGGAAGAAGTTTCAAGATGTTTTTTGTTCCAAAGAAATTCTAGGGTGCTGGTGGTTTCAAACATTTTTTCATGTTCAACCCTATTTTAGGGGAAGATGAACCCCAATTTTGAGGAGCATATTTTTTCAGATGGGTGGGAAAAAACCACCAACTAGTTGTTGTTCCAAAGAAATTTGGGTAGGTGAAATATTACCAGCCCGGAAGTTGTTTCATGTAGGAAATTAAAAACGATGGTTAACCTTTCTGGGGGCGAGCTGTTCAACTTTAACTCGTGGTATGTTGCTTACCCCAGATTTTGTTGATTTGGTTGTTTGGAGTTTGGATTAAGGGAATGGCGGAATCTTCTCTTTTCTCCAAGTTCAGGTCAGTTTAGATCAGTTTTGATTATACATCGATTACAATCAAATAGGATTTTTGATATGATACATAATTGAAATTGCTGAAACAAGTTTCTTGGCAGTTTACACGTACACGGTAAATGAAGGAATGGAAAATTGACCATGCCTGAAGATGTATATAGATTATATCATATATTCATATATATTCTATATTGAAAAGTGGGGAGGTTTCCAGTTTGCCGTATTAGTTTATCAAGAGAGTAACTCTCCCTTTTTCAAAAAAAAAACCTAAGTGGTGTCCTGTCGATACTTTGAGAAGTTGCAGCCCGGAAGATTTGTTTCTCCCTGAAACGAACAGCAAACGCGCCTGAAAATGGATGGTTGGAATACTAGAAACAGTTTCCTTTTAGGAAGGTGCCTATTTTCAGGGGCTATGTTAGTCTTAGGGAGTGTAATCCATTTTGAGGAGCATAGATTTTTTTTTCGGATTAGGTGGCACAACCACCAGCTACGCGCAGTTGTTTCAACATTCCGGATGGTCATCAACCTAGGAGTAAGGGTTTCCAAGTGGTAAATTTCAGATGATTTCATCCATGTAACCTATATTTCATCCATCTATCCATCCCATCCATCCCATGCATTCATCCGTAAGAATCTAGGGTCAGCTGAACATGAGGCCCCTATCAGCTATAAATGAAGTTATAGCCTTATAAATGGCCTTATAAGTGTGCAATTGAGGTTATTTCACCCTACTTACAGAAGTTGCTTTTTGGAACCCCAAAACCCATTAAAAAGATGAAGGTTTTAGCCTGCCCAAATATGGGTGAAACAACACCTAAACAGATTGAAGGAAACGTGGCTTCCCCATGGTATTACGCCCCATTTACAACTGGATCCCGGAGCACCGCCTCAGAGACCCTGTCCTGTTGGAAGTTAGGATCAATGGTTAGTAAGTAGGTTATAACCCTAATATATCCCATTTATAGGTAGGTTATAACCCATTTACTAACATTTAATAACTTCCTGGGACATCCATCTATTGACGTCAGGTCTTGGCTGGTGAACCTTCCAAAGTGGCCAAATTCGCTCCAGACGAAAGCTTGAACAGCTCAAAAATTATGGACATCTTTCAATTCCAGGCGTTTGTTATGTGTTTTTTGTTGGTGTTTGTCATGTTGGAATGGAAAATCACTATTTTCATGGGAGATACATCTTCAAGTCGTTGTTTTCCATTGTCATGTTAGTTTTCCAAGGTATAGTTCTGCCCACTTTGAACTGTAAGTTTGATTTAGGCTTGGTACTTTCCTATGGTAGATACCAGGATTGTGATTTTTTTAAACGGGCTTTTTGGTCCCAAAAGGACCTGCTGGGAATTGTAAATTTTGAGACCTTGATCAGTTTCATAATCTAAAAAGGTGCACAAAATCTCTCAGAACATAGGAAGTTGCTCACTTGGTTGCTCTGACAAGTGTCAAAAGAGTGAAAAGATAAACCTGGTACCCTAAACAACCGCTTTTTAATGGATGTTTGGCGAAACAACCATTTTTTATGTCATGATTTGGAGTCATCCAGTTGAAACAACCATAAAAAATTGGTTGTTTGGAGTTCCAGGAAGGAATCTTTCATTTTGGTACCGCTCCCCGTTTTTTTCAACTGAACCGCGTCAACTATTGGAGGAAAATGCACCTCGCAGATGGAACAAACAATATTTGTTTTTTTTGAAGTCTACCCTTTTGATATCAAGAAGTTGTTCCTTAGATTCATATGGGTGTTTCCAAAAATAGGGGTACCCCCAAATCATCCATTTTAATAGGGTTTTCCATGATAAACCATCCATTTTGGGGTACCACCATTTTAGGAAACCCCCATAAAGTAATAGCTTAAAGTTAAAGTATTTCTGTGGCTGCTTCAACTACCCATGACTTTTTCCTACTTGAAAAATGATCGAGGCCAAAAAAAAAGACACAGCCTTTCTCAAACCCCCCACCCCCACTCCCCAACCTGGAACTTTCCCGAACAGGTCCGTTCGGAGATTACCTTCGAAGACTTGGCAGATGAAGATTTACATCACAAATTCGAAGCCATGGTCTACTTGTCATTACCAATTCGTACCGAAGCGGGTCCCTCCATTGGATCCAAGTCCTCTCGGCTTTCTTCACCGGAAGTGAATTTGTTACATTGCTTGGAACAATTTGCGAATCATGAAGAGCTGGCTCAAGATGATTGGGCGTATTGTGAACGAACCAGGCGTTGTGAACGATCCAGTGTAAAGATGGATATTTGGAGTGCTCCAGAATGTCTCATCATACATTTGAAACGATTTGCAGTGGATGCCACCACAGGTGCCGGAGCAAAAAGGGGAGGGGAGTTTTAACAACAACAAAAAGGTCTGGAAAGACACTTGCCAAAGAAAATCCGCAAAGATTTCCAACTGTAAAACCATTAATTGGGAAATCCAAAAAGGCGTCGATCTTAGACTTAAAACTTTCTGAAGGTAAGGCAGGTTACCAACCATTTGAATCCATTTTTCACCATTCTCCAAAATGAAAACAACAACAAAAAACACAAAAAAACGGTAAAAACCGCACGTTTTTGTTCTCCGGTGTTTAAGTGACATAGGCTCTCCCATAGTTTTTTTTCCCGGGATGGGTGGTGGGAACATGGGATTCTTCCATGGCCTCAGGTGACACGGAGAAAATTGCAACTCGGCGGGTGGAACCGGCGGGTGGAAAATCGATTCCCATGAGGTAGACTCCAGTAAACCAACATAGCTGGCTGGAAAATGGACCTGTTGAAGATGTACACCCTTGAAAACTAACATGTCCCCTAAAAAGGGACTATTTCAATAGGAAATACATCTGAAACAACCATTGATTTTCAGGGGACATGTTAGTTTTCCGGGGAGTATTTCGTATTGAAAATTGGGATATTCCAGCCAGCTAATGTTAGTTTACTGGAGGGTAAATTTGTTGATGGCTCCAATGGCAGTTTCCCACCCGGGGGATTGAAGTGTAGATATGCCAATGGCTAAACTTTACCTTAAACTTTTTTGGGAAGTACATATATTTAGTAGGGAAAATAAAGCCGTTGTTCACACTTTTTTATTTTCAGGGGTCCGAAATGGCTAAGTGGGTAAATTACACCCCAGAAATCTAACATAGATACCAAATATTGCCTTATTTAGAAGGAGGTACCTTTTCCAAAACATTATTTGGGTATCCATGTTAGTTTTCGGGGGTGTATGTTCCTATGATTTTGTACCTCATCAAAACCTCCGCCAGTCCTCATGGATCGGTTTTCATATATCATGCCATAAATCCAAACATCAGAATGGACCGTCATGGGTGACCTATGAATTGTGGGGGGCCCCGTGAATTTTTGTGGATCTCAACCAAAAACGGGGGAACCTGCTTGGATTAGTGATTGGTACAACCGATGTTTTTCATACTATCACTGGAAAAAATTGAAATCTGGGGAGGGTTAGTTGGTGATAAGAAGTCATCCCTAAGGTTTCAAATATCTTTTATTTTCACCCCTATTTGGGGAAGATTTCCAACTTGACTAATTATTTTTCAAATGGGTGGAAACCACCAACTAGTTCAGAAAATCGTTTAAAGAAAAACAGTTGATAGCTATATTTAAGATTTCATTTCATGTACTACAGTTTTCATGCATATAGAACGTTACTTTTACGGGAGAAACTTGAAGATAAAAATACCACACCATGTACAATCCACAAATAATTCAAAGATTGGGTGATTACTAGGCACTATTCCTCTATGTTGCATGTTGTCGTTTATCTCCACAAGGACAGTCAGTATACTGTACTTAACCCCAAGAAGATTTTCCAAACAATGATTGTGACGTTTCGTTCCCACCATAAGAACAGAAAACTGTGTTTGGGTGTTTTGTTTGGGGAAGAAAAGCACATGTAAATGTTTGCCAAGTTACTTTTTTCCCGACATGCATTCACGTCGGTCACATTTGTCATGTTCGTTGGTAACACATGAAGATATCCGTTGGCATCCGCCAGCGTCCACAAAGTTGTCAAATACGATTTGAATCCCAGTACCTTGTGACCTCTTTTAGTGGTTTTTGTGTCCTAAAGAGCTTTTAAAAAGAACATGCTCCTCTTCAAGGGTGGTGCCTTCTCTCTTCACTTTTTAGTTCAGGCCATTTTTTTAAAGAAACTGGCACACCTTTCATGAAACACTCCAATTTTTCAGCCAAAGTTTCAGCCCTACCTTTATCCAATTGGTAAAAACTCCAGGATACGTTTAAATTTGTTTAAGATGTTGTTGTTTTTCCTTTCTACCATGGTAAATCACCATGAAAAGCCACCATGTGGATAATCTGGGTGTTATTTTTTTTCCAAACCACCCTACACCCTGGAAGATTAACATGGAACCTACAAATCACCCATTTAGAAAGGAAAATGATCTTCCAAACCTCCAGGGAATTATGTTCCAGCCGTTAATCTTCAGGGGTGTAAACAATTCCAAGGATACCTTTGTGCAGTTTCCATTGGATTTAGATCTTGCTCCATTCGTGGTGGGTCCTAGCAGTACATCAGCCCAGTATCGCCTCTATGCGGTGGTCAATCATTCAGGGACATTGTCCTATGGACATTACACGGCCTACTGTGACTTGGTACAGGCTGGTGGTTTCAAACCATTTTTTATTTTCATCCCTATTTGGGGAAGATGAACCCATTTTGACGAGCATATTTCTCAAAGGGGTTGAAAGCACCAACGAGGGTACTTTTCGAAGACAAAAATCGCGAAAAAAAAAAACGGTACTAGAAAAGGGCGATTTCAGGGATGCAAATTTCATACCGGTTGATGGTTCAGAAATCCCATTCCCAACCACCGAAAGGACGGTACTAAAACCTTTGGTAAACAATGGGGATAAACTACCGTTCCCTCAACTGGTGAGTTTACCGGATTTCTGAACCATCACTACTCAAAACACCCATCAACAAAACCTAGTTGGTGGTTACCAACCTCAACAGTAGTTGGCGAACCGGGTGTGTTGTAACTTTCTTGGAATTGAAGGGTGGAGTCTATAGGCAAATCTCATCCCCCACCCAGTTCCAACTGCCGTAGGTGTAGGGGAATTCCCACAATATAAACGCTGGTGATTGGATCAACGAATGTTCCCCCAAAGGGAATTAATAGTGATTTGCCCAGATAGGATTCCCATGGGATTGATATGATATTTACCTAACATGATTGGTTGAACAATTTTTATGGTAAATTAGCTGTTGAGGGTGGTTTTTCCATGGCATGGGTTTTCAAAAAAGACGCCAAGAGCTAGTGCGGAGAATGTTGTTACTTATAACTGGTAGGGGACCCACCTTGTGCCCTCTTTTGTTATTTTTGCTGAGCTTTATACGTAGTTGGCAAAAGGCAAGTTCTGTATGCAACATGTCAAGTTTTCTTTGGATTTCCCAGTATAAGTAGGAACAACACATCAAAATTCAATCGCGAATGGCCATGGGGCCCAATTCATGTGTTTTCTTTTGGCATTTTGCAACTGGAACCCAAAAATCCACCAAAAACAAACAGCATTGACACATCCAAGTCCATTTATGGGGGTTATAACCCCAGTTACCCATATATAAATATATCAGGCCATTTCTAGCGACCCCATTTCACCCAGGTAAAGTGGGTCAAGAGGCAGATCGAAGTCGATGGTATCACTTCAATGATGCCACGGTGTCGCCGGTGTCGGAGTCGGAGATCGTTTCAAGGGAGGCCTATCTCCTTTTTTATGAGCGTGTCTGACGGTCCGACAAAACAAAACGAGCAAAGTTCATTAAAAAAACCCAGAGGTTGGTTGTTTGATATAAGTGCGATGAAGTACTATCCAATACCCAATTAGATGGGGATGATAGTAAGCCAATATAAGGATTCCTATAAACCAATCAGGATTCAATGGAATGTCATAAGTCAAATTTGGGTTTTGAACGCTGCTCACCCGGGGTAAAAATCGTGTGTGAAACAACGACACACAACACCTTCCCGAGAAGTGACCCGCCCTCATCGCCACAAGAGAGAAATACAAGATACCCCCCCGAAGTTTAACATAGCCCCTGAAAATAGGGAATCCCAAAAGGAAACTCATCTTCCAACCATCCATTTTCAGGGGCTATGTTAAACTTCCAGGGGGTATGTCAGAGTTTCACCGCAAAGACAGAATCGTGACGTGACAGAGCCCGATTGAAAAAAAAAAAACGCAAAAAAAAGGTGCAGGTGAAGTGGACGAAAGTCGGAAGCAGGAGGTATCAAGAAAAAAAAATGTTTGGTTTTTGTTTTAACAGTTTACTAAATACCAGTTTTTCAGTGTTTTCACTCGGGTTACAGGTGGTGGTTTGGTTTCAATTTCTTGTAGTTCATCTATAAAGGTTTACTTGCAAAGATGATCCAAGTCGGAAAAAAAAACCTGCAACTGGGGGGTGGCAAAGTTTACCATCGCCAAGTTTCACTAGGTCATTCTTGGTTGAACGATGAAATTCGGACCATGTTGAGATCTCATACTTTCATATCTCTGATCCATATGATTGGCACTTGTGCTTCCATCCTCCATATGCCATAGGGTTTTATATGTGTGTTTTCTTTGATCAACGATCACCGATCCTCACCTAAACGATCCATGTGAAGGTTACTTCCTCACCTAAACGATCCATGTGAAGGTTACTTACCTCATCACAGCTCGAGCAGATCCCAACATCAAGGAGGCAAACAAAAACAGCTGTCGTGGGAGTTTCCGCTGTCACAACTGGAAAACGTTTCGCCCCATTTTTTGGGACCAATTTAGAGATGTGTTGATGTTCAAGTTTTTGTGTTACTTACTACATATAGCATGTGGAAAGACTCAAAAGGTACAGATTGTTAGGGATGTCAACTGTACATTGCTAATTTGAAGGTCCAATCAAATCAACTTCCACACTTTTTGAAACTCATCCGTTCCTTTACATGTTTTTTCATACACATTCTGCAGCAAATTGTTCATGTTTTTTTTGCCCATCCCCGGATACCTAATGTGATTTCATATCCCGTATCCTACTGATATACCAGTGCCATGGATCCTATGGGTATAATCATTTCTAAAAATAGATGGTATAGCAGTAGATTGGATACTGGAACCCCTGTGATCAACAACCAAAAGTTTTTGGACATAAGGTGCCAAAAAAAAAGGTGCATTGTACATCAGCCTTGACTGATGCAAGGCACCTAAAACAAACAGCAACCGCACCTGCTCCCAAAATTAGAAGGCATTGTCTTCCAAAAGTCATCAATTTGCAGTTGCAAACTTGCTGTTAGTTTCCGGGGAGGATAAACCTTATTAATGAGTATATAATAAATAGGTATATAAACCTACCTATAAATGGGTATATAAACCATACAATGTGGGGTGGGATCCTTATTTTGGGAGGAATCCCACCTCAAAAAAAAACACTGCCAGATCTCTCTTCAATTTTTTTTGTTGTGTTTTTGTTTTTTTGGGGGGGTTGGTTGTGGTAACTTGGTCGTTGGACGCCTCTTAATTTTTTGTCACAAAACCCCCTGCCTCGGCCGAAATCCAAACGGGGGGTTGACGACCGGCTCAACAGATCTCCCAATGTGGTGGACGCACTCCACTGCACGTGGCCGCCTGGGAGTCTTAGAGTCGATGGGAGGTCGGATTTCCCATTGGGTTAAAGAAACGGCAGGATTTACTGATTTACTACCTACACATGCAAAACCATGTAAGAATCAAGGCGAAATGTAAGTAACTCATATATCTGGTCAAATTATAGCAACCTCACACGACCTCACCCCAAAAGGTAGCTAAGGAATGGAAATTCCCTTATTTCAGGGAAACATAGGTTGGTGAAATATTATAATTTGGCCAGATATATGGATCCTAGGGTTTATAGTTATTAGGGATGAAATCCTACCCATTGATATAGGGAGTATTTCATAAATTTGTGATTAAGGATCCCTATTAAACAACCAGGATTCAATGGAAAGTAAGAGGGTTTTGTAGATGGCTCATATAGAGAATCTACTACTACTTACAGGGTTTGACATGTGTCAGGTGCTTAGCAGGAACGGTATGAATTTCCGGAAGGTTTTTGAAGGAGAATTCACCGAGATCTTCCAGATTTGTTCCTAATTAGTTTTGAAGTTTTGACGTCATTGTCACATAATTTATATGATTTATTGTCAGTACTTATTTCATCTATTTTTATACACTGCAGATACATGAAGATATAGTACTTCGCATATTTTTTTTAGATCTTACTCTGTGCGTTTTTCCCCCCTTACTTTGCATGACCCCTTGACATCACCACAAGGCCCACAGCAATTTGGCCGAGATCGTCATGAAGCTCTTGGCGGCAGGTGTTGGGCCTCATCAACGGCCGACAGAAAATCTCCGGATTCCATAAGGACCTTGTTACATGGGAAAATCAACCCTAAAGATTGAAAGGTATTGTCCCTTGGTGATGTAGGGTTTCTCCTACTTTTTAGGGTTGTTTCAGGTGATTATGGCAAACCCTGAAATGGGAAGTTCTGGTAGGTTTGAAAAGGGTCGTTTTTGTCAACCAACATGTATGGAGTGTAGCATGTATTTTGTGACATTATGATATGATAATCATGATGTTTTTCTTATTTGGATGATTTACCCAGGGTTTCCTCGCTAGAGTGGAGGATTCGGGTATTTTCCTCTAATATGATCATAAGAATTCAGGGTGTAGGGAATTATAGCCATTTGCCCGGATACATACGAAAATGTCCACCCTGTGGATAGCTCGTTGTTGTTTTTGTTGAAACAGTTTTATGGTTTTTTAACCAAATGATGTTTTTTTTGGTATGTTGAAATTCTGGGCCGTAGGGCCGTAGTTGTTTGGGGTTCACCTGCTTAGACTTATTGGTCAGGGGAAGATCCACAAAAAAAAAGTATGTTCACCATTTGTTCAAATACCTTGGCTTGTCCCCCTTCAGTAATAATGGAAAATGAAAGTTTAGGTTAGATTCTGCTGGAAATGTCAGAATCGTGGTGGTGACTGTTACTGGGAAGCGGGAAAACCCAATCGAATAGGAATGTCACCTGCTAATACTGTTGTTGGAAAAAATCCTACAGCAGTTGATATGGTAAATTTCCCATCATTTACAGGATTTCATACATGTCAATTTGGTGATTGCCGGATTTCTGAACCATCAACAGTATCTCACTGGAAAGGTGGACATACTTGGAAGTCCCAGGAAGTTAGTAAAAGGTTAGTAAGTAGGTTATAACCCTAATATATCCCATTTTCTAGATAGGTTATACTGTAACCCATTTACTAACCATTGATCCTAACTTCCAACGGGACATCCAAATATGTCCAAGAAAATACCTCAACTTGAATGTCTCCAGGTGCAGAAGTTACACTTCAGGATGCTCGTGGTAGTACGACTGGAGCTTAGTTGATGATGGTCACTGAGTCATTGGGCTTTTAACTACCCTCCCTGAAACTAACATAGCACCTGAAAAACCGATGGTTGGAAGACTATTTTCCCTTTGGGATGGCCTATTTTCAGTGGCTATGTTAGTTTTACGGAGGGTAGGTGGTGGCAACTCAAATATTTTCTATGTTCACCCCTACCTGGGGAGATGATCCAATTTGACTAACATTTTTCAGATGGGTTGAAACCACCAACTCGTTAAACTTTTTAGGGCTTGATTTCATGCGACTATTTCGTGCGGTGAAAAGATGTCAAGCTTTTAAACAAACATTTTTTTTTTGATGGTCCAACATTAATGGAGCCAAGCCAAGGCCTCTTCATGTGGCAGCATTGGTCCAGATCCTCAGATTCTCTCGGAAAAGAAGGAGATGTGTATTATATACCCTGCACTTTAACAGTCCCTACAGGTCCTAGCGCACCTCCCGAGAATGGTTTCATGGAAGGTGATTATACATCAGGTGTGGCCCCCTCCCAGGATTCCAGAGTAGCAAATAAAGATTTCTAGGGATATTCGACGAAAAATGTAATAATCCTAGTGGTCACTGGCATCCTGGGAGGGGGCGATACCGAAATTATACACACCAATCATCTGAGAATATGACTCGATCCCTAGAGATGCCACAGCACAACTAGTCACATTGCCACAAGTCCATAAGATCCATGGGACAAATGGTATATGTATCAATTTACCCTAAAAATCGACGAAATGCAGGTAAACAAAAACTTGTGTCCCCCATACTCCCCTCCCAAAAAAACAATGGAGTGTAATAGTCTGCAGATTAAAAGATCATCAAGCTCTGTAGTTACACATTCTGAGGCATCGATTCATGATGAATCAGCATACATCATCGCTAAAATTTCCTGGTTTGAAACAGAAAAATAACAAGAAATTCCCTGAAGTTGATAAACTAGGTGGTGGTTTCAAATATGTTTTATTTTCACCCCTATTTGGGGAAGATTCCCATTTTGACTAATATTTTTCAGATGGGTTGAAACCACCAACCAGTAAACGGTGAAGTGAGGTCTTTTTTTGGTGAGGTTATCTTTCCCGGTTTACCCCCATGAAAATTAACATGTCCGCTGAAAAGGGACCAGGTTTTTTTCATCTGAACCAACCATCAATGTTCAGGGGATATTCGTTAGTTTTCCGGGTGGATAATTTCTAAGATTTTTTTCCCTTAGCACCAAAAATTCCAGGTACTTAAAATGGAGGCACTCGCCTGTATAAGCTGTATGTAAGGCATCCCCATCCCCAAAAGAGCCAAAAATGAGGTACAGTATTTCCATTCTAGGTACCTGAAACTTGTGAGGTCAGACCCTATCGAAAAAAAATGCCTATCGAAACACCCTAAGCTCTCGGTGCAGTGAGCGGTGCGAAAAAACCAGGCTGGTGGGGCAGAAGTCACCAGCTTGATCTTGGAGCATCGTCCGGGGTTCCAAGCTCACGTTTAACGTCAACCGGTGGCGCCCCATCCCCTGGGAAGACCATCCATGTGTTTTATTTGAATTCTTAGATGATCTTCAGTGACACATCCACAGAGTGAAAACACAAAAAAGCCTCTCACGCTCCGTTGGTGAAAGATAGGATGTTGAGGAAATCTAAGGTTGTTTCAACACACCTTTGGAACACACCACTAAACCTTTAATGAAGGGATTCCTTTCATAGTTGGCTAGGGGGATTGCCTGGGGTGTGCTCCAGGGGTGTGTTTTAATTTTCTTGGAGGAAAATAATTGCAAGTTCAAAACCCCCTGAAACCCCAGGATAAACCTGAAGTAAGAAATTTCTGGGTGAAATATTGCAAAACAGGATCCATGGGAACTGGTGTATATTCACCGACATGAATGGTTGATGTTTTATGATAGATATAGGGATTTTTTTCCATACATGGATCCTATGGATTATTCATCTTTGAAAGAAATTTCTGCTTCAGTATTTTTTGTTCGACCTGGCCCCATAGTTTTGGTTGTTTTTTGTCATAGAAATCCAATAAAAATTCATCTTGTGACTCTTGGACCTCCGCGTCTCCGCTTCCCGCAACATGTTCAACTCGTTTTCGGATGGGTTGATAGCTTTCCAGATTCATCAAGGGTAGATTTATGCCATGCATGCCATGGTGCAACTTTCATGAGTTTTTGGGGGTGATGTGAATCAGAATTAGATTGGAAATTCTATCGTGACGATTTGCTGGAATATATTCATCGGAAAAAAAAAAACAATCGATACAACAGACTTTCGGTGCACTATCTCATAATCGGTTCCTTGAACCATTATCTGGGTGGTGGCATTTTTGGATGTTTTTGGAATTTTCATACCCGAAATGTGGGGAAATCAATGGAATCCAATTTTCGACGACTCAAATGAGTGGGAAAAACCCACCAACTTTTCAACAACTTTGTTGGAGCCCACCTTGTAGATTGTTTCAAATCTTGAAAGGGCAAGATTCGTTTCCCCTTCCATGTCCTAGGAAAAAAAACCCACCATTTTTAGGTGCAAGCAAGCTGTTTGTTAGTTTCAGGGAAGGTAGGGTGAAAATTTGGAAAATCAAAGCACCAAAATTTCCTGCCATTTCCTATGCAAAATCAAATGTTAGTATCCCTCGAAGAATTTTTCCAATTGATTTGGATCATTCGATTGAGGTGCTGACCCTCATATCATGGACTATGCGGGCTTCAATGCAGCATGGTGGGCGAAGGATCTGGGCGAAAAACAGAACAAGATTTTTTCGAAAGCAAAAAAATGGATGGTTCCCGGAAGGGGTATGTTTTTTGTACCCTAAGAATCCATGAAAATCTCAAGGTCACTGGTGGTGCGGGACTGAAGATCCCCTTAGATCTCCCATGATGCCCATCCCATCCACAGGAATTCAAGCACCAGGCAGTGATGGACATCTACACTGCCAGTGAGGCATGGGGCCCTCATCAGCAGTGAAGGTAAACTTTGAGACAAATTGAGTGGAGTGGAGATAAAGGGAGGGTGGTGGTAAAGGGAGGGTGGTAGAAGCAGGTAGAAATGCTGATGTTTTTGTTTTTTTGTTTTTTTGTGGGGGGATGGGGTGAGGGTAAAGGGGGGTTGTTCCAAGATTCTTTCCTCTTTTACAATCCGAATTTTCGAAATGATGGCAAACACACAAGAAAAAAACTTCGAGACAATTTCTTTGGTGCAGCGGTGATGTACCCTGTGGATTTTGCGGCGTGAACAGGTAGAGCCAGAAAGGAAGATCGTGGATGTGTCCAAGTTCAAGTGAGCCCTATAGCGGATCTCATGGGGAAGGATTCTGTTGGCATCAATACCAGGTGATGACTTCAAATATGTTTGGATTTTTTTACCAGAATTGGGGGGAAATTATTTAAGTCGACTTGTGCATATTAGTTTTTGTTCTCAGTGGAACTTAGATGGGTTTCTGAAGTCTATTGAGAATTGATAGATTGATTAGCAGGAGAGCTAGACTTACGCTACATGGATAGCATGATAGATACGTGCTTGAACAAGGCTTCACAGAATCATCCCAAATTCTACTAAAGTTACTAAAGGACATTGATTCATTGAATCCTGGGTGGTGGTTTCAAATATATTTTCCATGTTCATCCCTGTTTGGGGAGATGATCTAATTTGACTAATATTTTTCAAATGGGTTTAAAAAAACCACCAACTAGTTATGAATCATGACGTAAATCAATGCTTTGGATATACAGAGATATTTATTTATCTACTTTCTGAGAAGAATATGACCAAAAGATTACCCTCCAGGAAACTAACATATCCCAAAAAATGGAATTTTTGAAGATGATTTTCCTTTTCCCAAGGTGGGATATGTTAATCCCCTGGAGGGTAGTATCTATAGTAATTCTATGAGTTGGACCTATCAAAAAAATCCAGGTGTGTCACCATTCCCAGCACTCTGAAAAATCAACCAACCATGGAAAGTGAAATCATTGACCGAAACGATGGCCACTGTGTTTGGTTCATTTGGATCCATTTGGAACGGATTTGGAGTTCGGGAATTAGATTTTGTGCCTTAGATGTGTGACACTCATATGTTGAAGTGAAGAAGATACGTGGGACAATAACCAGTGCAATGAGATTTCTTTATGGAATAACGATCAGCTGAATGATAAAGACATCTCCAGACCCTTTTTTGACACAAAAAGCTACCGAAGAGTGTGTGCTAGTTCATGGTAGTTCAAAATATGTTTTCCAAACATGACTCAACAATGTCAGTGGCGTCGAAATATCTTCTTCATCCGTCTTTCAATATTTTTGCAGGGGTTTTGTTGGTTCCCCCGAAGAATCTGAACTCGACGGCTGGCTTGGATACGAGTCTCCGATCGGCAGGTCAAAAGCTGGAAAGAAAAAGAAGAAGAAGGCTACACTTTTTCAACAATCCTCTAGGTGGTTTCCTTTTTATTTTCACCCCAACCTGTGGAGATGATCCAATTTGACTAATATTTTTGAAAGAGGTTGAAATGACCAACTAGGCTTTGTTGATGGGTTTTTTGAGTAGTGATGTTTCAGAAATCTGGCGTTCACCAGGTGTGGTTGTAGTAGTTCATCCCTATTATTTACAATGTTTTGTTAACATCCCAGCTGGTTTTCTCGCTGAATTTCTGAACCATCAACGGTAGTGACTGCAATCCTGGAGGGTCAAAATGGTGACTTTTTGGAGCCTGGGAAAATGATGTTTGGCCCCTAGCTGTTCGGGGCCCCCCTGAAGGAGCCCTTTAAAAGGGGATTTTCCCAGTAACTACATCGTCCTACAAGGTGTATATGGGGTTGATTATTAAGTTTATGATCCCAAGGGTACGATCCCATTTTCCCTATGAGATACACCCCCCGTAAAACTAGCGACGCAAAAGCCCCACAAAAAAATATGACGGTAACTTTTCGAGGGTGAGCTGGTAAACCTCCAGGGAGTGTTGATGGGCTAAAAGCGAGGATCGCCATGTGTTTCTACGACTGGTCTTTTGTCAATGGATTTGTCTGGTTTGCTTAATAAGTGGTAGGGAGTATATAACCCCCTAGAAGGCAATATAAACCTGGTATATAAGCAGTATATACTGCCAACTGGGTGATTAGATATTTCCTCCCACCTTTTTTAAAAGAACCAGAAAGATCCATTGACTTTGTGGGTTGAGAAAAGCAAATAGTGCAGGCTGGACGAATCCTTCGAAACGTTGATCCTTTGCAATAGCGAAATACGAATTTGCAAATCGTGGATTGTCTCTACATAAAATTCAACCAGCTCAAATAGTGAAATGGAAATTCAGTAGATATTTCCGATTTTTTTCCCCTTACGACTGCCATCCATTTTTCTGAAGGGGGAAATCACGGTCGACCCGAAAACTCAACCTTTCTGTTTCCTCCAATGAAGAAACAGCAGGATGGTGACTCAAAAAGCAAGAAGTGAGTGAGTCGGAAGTGATGGAAGTTGCGGTCTGCAACCAAATCATGGGGCATTTATTTTTGGTGAATATTTTTCCCACTAAATTTGGCCTTATTCCTGGAGGGAGGTATAAACCATGAGATCTCAAGGGCAAGACCTCAGAAATTGGAAAAAAAAACGCATGGGAGCAGCTAATCTGAAAATGATTGTAGTGAAGGTCATTTAAGGGGAGGTAAAAAGGTAACATCAGTCTACGTGGATGTTTCTGAAAATTATGCTACCCCCAAATCATCCATTTTAATAGGGTTTTTTTTATAAACCATGCATTTTGGGGTACCTCTATTTTCGGAAACATCCATATGATTGTAAGGAACATACGAATGCAATCGAATGCATCTTGCTGAAGATGTTATGTTTTGAATCGACCTTATCTTGTAGTACAGAATTAGGTTCGACCACATGTGTACATGTAAGTCTGTGTACATGTTCCTGGCATATGTTGAGAGCTTTTCCATTTGTTCCCTAACAGGGTAGGTTACACATAGCAAAATGAGCATACTCTCCAGAAAAATAACATGCCCCAGCTAGGGACAAGGAAAATCCAAGGTCAAAAAAACATCTCGTGTGGAATTCACAACCCTTTGCCACGACAACGTCGGGCCAGAGTCACGTTTCACATTGGGTCGTTGCGAGCCGAAATGGCGCTGATGATACGATCTTTGTACATAAAGGATTTGGATGTAGTGCTTCTGCATTTCAAAACGGGTGCCTTACTCTTTGGATTTTTGCGCGTTGTCAAGCTAACCTATATATATATATATATATTTGTTATCCGAATCTTTTAGGAGCTGGAACAAAAGATGTGTGTCTTGTTTGTTGCACCTGAAATTAGGTTAATTATCTCAGGGTGTTCAGCCGTACTTTTGTTTTTTGCTGTTGAGTCGATTGATTTCGTGTGTCAAAAATCATCCGCGAACCTTGGATGAAGCCTTCGTCCAGAACTTAAAAGTGTGGGCTTGCATTGAGCTGTGACAAAAACTGATTGTTTAGGGGATTTGTTGGGGATGAAATCACACCCAATTACATCAATTACATAGGGATCATCATAAACTATTATAAGGATCCCTATTAAACAACCAGTATAAAGTAAGAGGGTTTTTTTCATGGCTCAATTCAAGACCATTAGAAACCAAAATTGGGAATGAGACCTGTAAAGTTGTCGACAGCAACAAACCCCCAATCCGGTGGGTGCATTCCTGGCCAAATGATGATCTGCCTGTTGTCCTTGCGAGGAAAGACAGAGATCTTTTCGGAAATGCACTTTAAAAAGAATCCATTCCAAGACTCAGATCCACTTTGTTTGGTCCATGGACGCGCAGGGTAATAAAAAAGATCTAGTCGAATGGATCAGCAGCAAATTCCCATTGGATTCCTCTAACATCGATATTATGTGGCGATGTGTTTGTTTGTTTCTTGCGATTTTTCATAACAATTTAGATTTGATAGGATCTCCAGGTGGTTAAGCAAAAAAAAGCTATAGCCACCATGTTTCTTTTGTTTGCTTAAGGTGATTTTTTACTTTCTACCGATAATCACCATTAAACCACCATGTGGGGATTTTTTCCAACCACCTAAAAACAATCCAAGTTTTTTGAGAGTTGTTCCATCTAAAAAAACAGTTGCGGACCAACCAAAAATCAAAAACCATCCTTCCGGGTCAAAAAGTCCTCCCATGGTGAGTTGCCAAAGATCATGATATGTCCCTTTCCTGGGAAGGCCAGGAATAATGGGAAAAAAACGATTGAGATGTGGGTTACCCTCCCTGAAACTAACATGTTTGCCCTGAAAATTGATGGTTGGATGATAAATTTCCTTATGGGAAACCCTAGTTTCATGTGCGAACTATTCGTTTCAGGGAGGGTTTTTTCCGCTACACCTTGCCACGTGGGTGGTTTTTTCAGGCTGCCCCAATGTTCTTGAAAATAATAAACATTGTTTTTTGTGTTTGTACACTCCCTAAAACTAACATATCCCCAAAAAATCATTCATTGGGAAACTACCCGCTTTTGGGGAAAGCCTAATTTTCCAGGGGTGAACTGTTAGTTTTAGGGAGGGTAGATGCTTTATGCATGTTTGTTCTCTGAATTTGGGCATATGTGGGGAAGACAAACAGTTGCGAATTCTGGTGGCACTTGTGATTGTTGAGGAATCCAGAGGTAAGGTTTCAAACATGGAGTTATCACATCATATAGGATCCATGTATATAATATATATATATACCTAAAGTTGGCTGATGTTTATGGTAAATACAGGTAAATATACAAGTCCCATGGATCCCATAATAGTGAGGAATACTCATATGTTTCAATTGGGTGGCAAAAAAGACAACACCAACAACAGTCGGTACATCGTCAACCAGATAAATATGGGGTATGATTCACATGATATGGAAAAATGTCATGCCAGTTTCGCAAAGTTTTCTGAATAAAACTCACCTGGAGTTTTCATGTTGGTTAGGAATTATGTAACCTCAACTTGAGGATTTGATTTTTCCAAAGATTTAAACATGAATGGATAGATCCTTAGTTTTATTTAACCTCAACTACCCCCATCTAGCCTGATCCACCTCAAACCCCAGTCGTCCGGCCTTTGCCTCTAGTCTGTTTGGATGGTCCTGGGCCTTTGCCTTCTGATGTGTTTGGAAACCAAGTTTTTCGTTGGGGTTTGGTTTGCAATGGTCACAGTGGTCTGGAAAAAGTGGAATGACTTCCAAAAAAAAAACATGAAAGCGAAGATGTTTTGACCCTTTAAATACAAAAACATGTTTGAAAAGTGTAATGACCTGAAATAGCAAAAGATTCTTGAAAGCATGAAACCGAATATGAAACGATGTTCAAGGTCTCAAATAAATTGAAAGGTCCATGGTGATATCTTGAATGATTTTCCAGAATGTTCTGGCAATCTTAGTTTTCAAGAGGTTATCCTCAATAGAAATGATGGGATAGATATATGATATGTACTAGATCCAGTCATATTGATCAAGGGGATCTGGTGGATGGCTAAATACAGGTTCAGCCATCGATTGTGTCAGGTAGAACAACATAATTTGATGTAATTTGCCTCAGATATTTGCAGAGATACACCCCCCAAGATTAACATAGAACCTGAAAATGATGGTTTGGAAGATGTTTCTCCTTTTCCAGGGCTGTATTCTCAGGTTCCATGTTAATCTTCCCGGGTGTGTTTTAGACGACGAAACCATTTTGTGGATTTTGGTTCACAACTGCCGCCGCACTGTTGGCATCGGGCCTGGCATCACAGCTGGAAGCAAGTTCAGACTGCAAAGGATTGAGGCTTCCTTTTCCTACACACCGGAGAAGTATTGCGTGAGGATGGTTACCCTCTTGGGAACTAACATATCCCATAGAAAGGCACTTTTGAGTCGATGATTTTCCTTTTCCCAAGGTAGGATATGTTAATTCCCTGGAGGGTATATCTAGGAGTCTTTCCTTCAGATGTTGGTGTTGACAACTATCCTTAGTAACTCCCTGAAGTAGTTGTAGGCTCTAGGTTTCTTCCAGTTTTATATTCTTTGACCTTTTGACCCCAACAAAGCCACACTTCGTAAGTTGGGAAAAGTTGGGATGCACATAACACCTATCTTTGGCTTGCCCTTTCACCACCAGGATGCCAGTTTGATGATTTTTTTTGGCGATTTGGAAGGATGATTCACCCGTTGCGGATGCGAGGCATTTGTGATTCACTCTGTTATCTTCCACATCCCGGAAGGCGCGCGAACTTGAACTTGAAAGAGTCAGGTAGTGGTTTCAAAGATTGCAATAATACATATGAATATGTAGTATGTTTACCCCAATTTTGAAGGGAAGGTTTGACGTGCCATTTGGACATGGCTTTCACCCAGATTTGGAGATTTGGTTGGAACGTCATAATTTTGGCAAACAGTTGGGGATGTAAAAACCGGGTTGTTAAAAGTGTTCGGATGGATCAACACGTTAGGATCACCTGCAACGAAATAAGCCAACTTTTGGAATAAGGGTGGTGTATATGTGGGTGTTGCCTAAAATGGTGGGTTTACCCATGGGTTTTCCTACTAAAAATGATCAGCACTTGGGGTGTGAAATGGGGGTACCACCATTTTAGGAAACCCCCATGTAGGGGTTGAAAAATATTCACACGAGTTGATATTGATGAACTTCCCATATCTCGAGATCCTCTCCATCTTGGTGTTTTTGTGTGAGTTTTCTTGTTTGGGGGAAATATGAACTGCACTGAAGAACATGAAGCTGCGATCTTTGCACAAAAACCTCAACTAGGTGGTGGTTTGAAGATTTCTTGGACTTGTCTTCCCTGAAACTTGCGGGGGAAAATGATCCAGTTTGACCACTTGTTAACTGTTTGGCTCATACCAACCACCTTGGGATGGTTGGATTACTATGAATTACTATGAATCATAGGAGCTACCTACATTTGATGAGAAAAAGACCCAGCAACTACTGTTTTTTCCAACAATCATGGAAGCGGAACATGGCCAAACATGGTGAAGAAAACAACTCATCTTTCGTATTCTCAACATCTCAGGGGTTTTTTGTTTGGCGTGTTGCTTAGAGTTTACACTCCCTGAAACTCACAGTTCGCCCCTGAAAATAGGCCATCCCAAAAGGAAAAGTAGTATATTCCAACAATCAATTTTGAGGTGCGAAAATGTTACACCCCTGAAAACTAACATGTTTTCTGAAAATCAATGGTTGGAAGGTGTATTTTCTATTGAAATAGTCCCTTTTTAGGGGACATGTTAGTTTTCAGGGGAGTAGTTTCAGGGAGGCTAGAGCTAATCATTTGAGGCTGAATGAGAAGGCCGTTGCCGTTGGAGACCACACCACGATGGAGGCGCAGCCATTGGACCCTGGACCAAAATGATCTGCCTTGAGAAGTTCGGAAATTTCGGGCAAAAAACAAAAACGATTTAAGGGGATATTTGTATCATGAATAGAAGTCTAATGAAAAAAGGACTAGCGTTTCTTGTGGAGTACTACAGTACCACTGTGTTTTTTTCACTTTTTTCGTAATCAGAATTTCAGGGTGCGCTTCGGATATGTCACCCAGCAGGGCGGCTTTTTGTCTTCTTTGGGTCCCCTGTAAATCATGGCTCCGCAATAAGTAGAAAGGCTTGCTGGAAAACATCGGCCATGAATGAATGAGTCCATGTATTTCCCCTTTAAAATGGAGCTTTTGCAAGTCCATGTTGTTAGTTGAGGCTGCCTACAATCGCCTCACCTGCTTCAAGATTGAAATATTGAAACACCATCAACAGTAGCCCCCCGTGTTTGTTGAATCCTATCCTGAATCCGCTTGAGCCTACTATTAAAGAAAAACACCGTTTAAATGGGTTGATTCAAACCATCACTATTAATCATCTTTACCACGTGGCCAAACTATTTTCCTCCCAGGATACTGGCTCATGGTGGCAAGCGAATGTTTATAGATAGGGATCTACTTTAAAATGATATATAAGGCCCCTGGGTGACAATTGCATCCTAGGTGCTGCCCAAGATCAACTTCTGCTTATAGATTATAGATTATACCCTCCGGCGGACTAACATATCCCACCTGGGGAAAGGAAAATTGCCTTTATAGGGTATATGTTAGTTCCCAGGAGGGTATATAGTATATAATATTGGTTGTTCCCTAAACCCTGGTTCACTGTTTAAACAATCTACTGATGTTTTCATGAAGGGAACCCGTGTTTAACCTTCATGAAATCCACTGTGAACCAGTGGTTTGGCAGGAGATATAGATGAGTTATAGATGATAGATGATTATATAAACACACTATATCCCATAGGATCCACACATGATATGTTTACCCACATGTTGATTGATTTATATAGTTTTCATGTAGGTAAATCTACCAACCAATCCCATGGGAATCCGGACCATGGGATATTGATGAATCAATCAATTTTTTTCGCGAAAGTGACATGTTTGGATGCGAAGAGGACTTGACGCTGAATTTCTCCAGTGATTTGCAGCCTGGCTTACCTTCATGGAAGGCACCAATCAAGCGGTTTTTGGTGATGGAAGCTCGAAGTCTTGACCAATGGAATTTATGGGCCCCAGGAAAGAACTACAGTGGTGGTGTCAAAGATTTTTTTGGGAAGATCAACCCAATTTGACGAATATTTTTTCAGAGGGGTTGAACCCACCAACCAGTGGATTATTAAGGGACAAATGATGGTTAACAAGTAACAAGTTAACAACACGTTAAATCCCTTTTCACAACGGCTTAACCATTCATAATTTGACACCAACCAAAGCCATGCGTTTATTATCTCTCAGAAGCAAGACACGACGAAACGGCTTGGTTCTTGAATTTACCCTCCCTGAAACTAACATAGCCCCTGAAAATGGATGGTTGGAATACTAGTTTCCTTTTGTGATGGCCTATTTTCAGGTGCTACGTTAGTTTCAGGGAGGGTAAAGCTGAAAAAACCTGATTCGAACAGGATTGCTTTTGCAAGCTTTTCCAGTCCGATCTCCCCAAGCCAAGAATCCAGTAGAATCCATTGGTAGAAAAAGGGTCGATGGTTCATGGGTTTTCGATTTTGGTGGTTTCAAATATTTTTTATGTTCACCCCGAAAATTGGGGAAATGATCCAATTTGACGAGCATATCTTTCAACGGGTTGAAACCACCAGCTAGTTCTGTTGATTGATTTGTTGGAAGTGGATTGGGGATGAAAATTCCAATGATTTTGGTCGACCGACCGCCATGAAGGGCTGATCCTCCCAAACTACTTGTGATTTATATAGGGGCCGATCTGTTTTTCAATCATTTTGTTGAAAACAACCAAACGGAAAAAAAAATAAAGAAATGATCCCTTTCACAAGGGAATCCTAGGAATCCAAACCAACAATTGACCGTTCGTTGAATAGGTGAGGAAAGAAACACCAACCATCAACATTGCACGAATCTGAGGAACTGAAGAGACGTTTCAAAGTCTTCAACCTTTAGAATAATATTCATACATAAAAATTCCAAAGAAATTATACCTGAAATTATATAGAATCAATTTAGATTATAAGACACTTGAAAAGTATATTATGGTTTTCTTGTCCTGAATTTCCTGCCTGACTTTGCCAGGTCCGTCGAGGCTACCACAAAGAGCTTGAAGTTTCTTGGATCCAAATTTCCATCAAGAAGCCGGTTTCCTTGTTCAAACGACCAACCAAAAGAACCAGGGGGGAAAAACAACAACAACAACAACAACAACAACAACAACAACAACAACAACAA
>DF239024.1:70476-156723 GCA_000507305.1 Breviolum minutum Mf 1.05b.01
ACAAACAACAAACAACAAACAACAACAAACAACAAACAACAAACAACAAACAACAACAAACAACAAACAACATACAACATACAACAAACAACAAACAACAAACAACAACAAGCAACAAACAACAACAAGCAACAACAACAAACAACAACCAGCAACAACAACAACAACAACAAGAAGAAGAAGAACATGTCCACTGGGGCCAGCTTAAAAACATTTTTTAACAAATGAAGCTTGTGGATTTTTTGAAAAAAAAAAACAACCTTCGATCCGTTGATGCGCCTAACATTGGTGGACCGGCGATCCAAGGACCTGGACGAGAGGCTAAGCACAATGAGGACGTGCCCCAACTGCAAGGGGCCAGGTGTTTTTTCCAGTCCTTGACAGATATAAGATGAGCAATGAAAAAAGGGCCCCTGGTTGGTTAGGGTATATAGGGGATGAAATACTACCCTGTTATATAGTGTTATATATGAGGATGTATGATGCGCTGGGTGGTTTCAAATACTTTTTATTTTCACCCCTATGTGAGGAAATGATCCAATTTGACGAGCATATTTTTTCAAAGTGGGTTGAAACCACCAACTAGACTAGCAAGAACACAGCCGCCGCACCTAAAACGTTTTGCACTCAGGAAAGCCGCCTGTGACATTGCATCAGTGGCTGTGCAAGCGCGAGCTGCAGCCCGCTTGAAGGCGCGAATGATTCCCCCGGAGAATGATTCCCCCAATTTGACGGACGCACGTAGTTTTCATTCATGGGAAAAACAACACCAGCTACAAAAACTGTTTGTGATTTAATTGATGTTAACACGATTTTAATCAGAATATGTGATTATGATTGCCCTCTGAGTGCTCTTACGCTCCAGAATATTATAACCCATAGGGTCCATGGGACTGGTACATCTATCTATACCAATTTACCATGAAAATCAGCCAAATGTGGGTAAATCTATCATACATGGATCCTATGGGTACTTGATTGACCCGAACCCAAGCGACACAGAATCAAATGCTCGCCTACCATCAGGGCAGATTTTCCCAAATTTTAACGGTTGATTTTAGTTCAAGTGTCTTTTCCCAGCCAACCCCAAGCTGACCTGAAACCCCCTTCAGGTTCCACCAAGCATGAAATAGTTTGCCCGAGTTTTTCAAAACATGCTTGTTGCAGTGCAAAGGAGTCAATCCATTGATGCAACTCGGAAGTCCAACCGAACTCCAAGACCTGGTGTTTATTTTTTCTTTAAGAATTGCAGTCTCTCCCCCGAAAAAGCCCAAAAAACTGGACATTTCGCATTTCTGATGGGATAAAATACCATCTTCGAACCAACCAACCAACCATTGATTTTCACAGGACATTCGTTTGTTTTCCGCGGGTATCCAACTCCAAGAGTTGGGACCTAATTCATCCCAATGGGTTTCACCTTGGAACAGGATATGTTTTGCCCCCAATAGAAATCCATGTGACTGGTATATTTACTTACATTTAACCATACAAATTAACCAGTTGTAGGTAAATATACGAGTCACATGTATGGTATTTATACAAAAAAAACCTTCTGTTTTTTCAAACCATTTTTTGATTTTTTACGGAGCAATGATCGATTTTAAACGTTGCGGCATATGTTGGAACTACAACGTTTCGCATTAATGTCTTAGCGACAGTGAATTGCTCCAGCGATAAGCGTGAGTCAAACCACCCGAATTGTATGCAATTGCAAAGTAACAGTGACCACCAGGATTATGAACCATTTTTAGGTCCGGGAATCCCAACCTCCCAAACTTTCATTTGTGACGATTGCTGGCATGCTGGGGGTAGACCGGGGGGCTGTTTTGGTCGATCCGATTTTCTCAGGCGCGTCTTCAAGGTTCAGCCGCACTGCATGTCGTAAGGGATCTCAGTGTATACGGTGAGATGTCCCAAATAAGGATCCCCCCATTATAGCAATGGATAGTAAACCTACTCCATTGGTTTGCCTTAATAAGGCCTTACTGGGGGTACGTTAGGGGGGGGTAGGTTGACCAGCCATGATAATGTAAGGTGTATACACCCATTCAAAGGTAGGTTTATATACCTTTTATTTACTCATTTATAAGGTTTACCCTCCATGAAACTAACAGCAAGTTTGCACCTGAAACACTGGGGGGTCGGTTCAGATGAGTTTCCTTTCGGGTTTAGGCCCCCTGGCAGGTGCGAGCTGTTAGTTTTGTGAAGTGCATTTTGTTTCACAACGTGTTGTCCTCTGAACACCTCTGAACCATGATTATGAGAGAAAGAATATCAACTCTGTTTTTCTTTGGTAGTCAGTTTCAAGTGTGTTTCATGATTTTTTGGATTGTCTTGGCTTGTAGGATGGCTAGGGGGACAGATCAAGTTTTCATACATTTACTCCTGCGAGCTGTGGCTCAAACAAGCATTGGTGAAAGAGACTTCAGGTACTTCAGATTTCATTGGTGGGGACCTAAAAAAAAAAGGGGATTCGGAAATGGATCATAGACTTGTTTTGCATTTTTCCTGCTTTGTCCTTCAGATGCAACAGGATACATACTCCTTCCAATATTTTGAAATACCATTTTCCATCCTTTCTCTTGAGGTGACCATGTCCGACATTCGCTCTATGCTTTCTTCCTCACAGTCACGCCAGGACCTTCACGGAGGAATTTGAGTCAGGGTTAGGTGCCGTCAAGACCTTATGAATTAGTTGGTCACGACCCTAAAAAAAAAGGGGGGGCGTTCAGAAGAGAGACATCAATGGGCATGTCAAAACCATGAGCGCTTGGACCTTAGGGCTCAAAAAAAAAGGGGGATGAACATGCCATTTTTCGCACAAGCAATCAAAAGAATAATTCAAGAGCCTTTTTCAAAAAAAACAGTTTATCACCATTTTATATACTGGTTGACATGTTTGATTATATGTGATTTGATATACAGATCATAGAAGCCGCCGCTTCCCAAACATGGAACAACACAAGCCGCAGCTTGAAGAAAAGGGCACAGGCCCTTCAGACGAAGACGAAGTGTGGGACTGGCCGCAGCCACGTCAGTATGAAAGATGGTATGGACCGCAGTCATACTCGTATTGGCCGCTGCCTCAAACAAGTGAAGAACACAAGTCTTGGCCGCAGCCATGGAAAGGTCAGTACTGGCAACAAGCAAAAGATGTGTGGTGGAATCAATGGTCGCAACCATATGATGAGAAGTATCCAGCAGGTAACAGATGGCCGCAGCCAGAAAAGATGTGGGGGCATCAATGGTCGCAACCATATGATGAATCTTCCAAAGATAGCACCAAGGCAGATACATGGTGGCCATGGCCGAAAGAGTCAACCGCCAGCTCCTCTACTGAGACAACCCCTGCAGACCTATTGGGTGCAAAGCAGCAGGACCAATACTGGTCCGATGTCATGTTCTTAGAGAAAAATGAACAGAAAGATAGGAAACGGAGACAGGCCTATAGGGTCAACTTACGTGAGCGCAAATGGGAAGCTGCTGAGAGGATTGCAATGGTTGAAGAAGATGTTGATGCCAATGGACCCCTCAAAAAGAGGAAGCTTAGCACTCAAGTGATGGAAGTGGCTCAAAAAAACGGAGCCACCGCGGTGAAGACCTTAAGTGACACTCTGCCGGGAACTCCAGTGGAATTGCAGCATCATCAACAAAGTTTCCGATGATGAAAAGCCTCAGAAATCACACGTGGATGATGCCAGCTGCAAAAAGCACGGGACCGCGTCAACAGGCCAACAGCAATTGCACCTGACACCTTGGTTTCTCCAGCAGTACCACTTGAATCAACCCACAGATGAAAATATCCCGCAGGGCCTGATTGAACGCAAAGATGCCAAGTATAGGTGGGCTTCGTATTCAAGGATTGCACCGCAACTGATGATTGCTCCGCCGTTTGGAATTCAGTTGATTGACTCTTTTCGAAAGTGGCGAGCTTTGCATATTCCACTTAAATAGAGTATCACCAGTCTTACCTGTGCGTGATAGTGTCACCAGCATGTGGGCCACAGCCTGAATTTACCAGCTGGAAGTCGGTTTTTTGGAAAATGCGTGTTTCTTAAATCGGTNTCCCTGCTTTAGGACACTTTTCTTTGTCAGGTTTCATGCTTTGCTGATTTTGAGGAAAGTACATCCCATCTTTGGGAGACCCTGGTGCAGGTTATGGTGTGGCTGGGTCAGCTTGCTGAACTGCAGTTAGTAACCTTAGAGGACATAGAAAACTTGTCCGAGTTTTGCAGAACAGTCTTGGAGCGTATTGGAAATCGACCCGGACTTTTCGATACTCTCATCACCTGGTTGGCTGGGACCAGAATGGCCATTTTCCGTGTCAATGGTATCCAAGTCCTCGAGATGAAGCTTGGACAGACGATCTTTTTTTGAGGAGCCTAAACTGCGCCCGTTGAGTGCCTATTGGCGGTTTGGAACAGCCCCACCGGCCGCTCAGTCTGCTAAAGCACTGCAGTTCCTACTTGACCTAAAAGATCGTCAAGTGGAAAATCGAAATTTGGTGAGGAGCCTCAACGCAATCGTACTTTTGACATTCGACATTGAACACAATTTGGAAGTTACCGCATAAGAAGCTTTGACCATTTCCAAAGGCTATGGTAAATTAGCCTCAGCAGGTCACACTCAACTAAAACCCGAAATCCCTGGAGAATGAATGGAGGTTTCCGGTTGTTTCAATTTTTGATTCAACTATCACTTACAACGCAGGTTTGTTTTAGATCTGATGAACAGGGAATATCCGGGTGAAAAGTATAAATGGACCAATAGTCCAATGTTGAACGGGTGGTGGAGCATCACTCAAAAGACATACAGATCTGGTCGCAACCACTACGAACAAAACAAACAGTCCGTTCGAGTTGTGGCTTTGCACTTAGTCATTTTGGGGTACAAGAGTCATGTATTAGAACTTCGAGTATTGTAGTTGGAATAGAGATGAATTATGGCATGTGAAAAAAATCTTGAGGGAGACCTAGTTTCCAATACTAAAGATCACACCACACCCAGTTTGGCTGCAACTGGTAACCTACTTGGAGGATCATCCCAAGACTCGCAAGTGATTAGGATCACCCCCATTTATAAGCCATGAATGGCCATTTGGAAGGGGAAGCAACCCTACTTTAGGTGACTTATACATTAACCATGGTTACTAACCACTTACTGTTTGGGATGATCCTCCAAGTACCTTCATTTTGAGCCACGCTCGAGACCCGGGGCAAAAAAAACCCATGGAATGAACACTGGTATTACCTTCTCAGAAGGTGAGCCAGGATCCCTAGCGATCACACACTTCAGTGGGCGAATAAGATTCACCCAACATGTATTCGCTTAACCAACGATTTTGTGGTGGAATGGAAGGGTCTTCCGACTTGAAAAATCGCAGGGCATTTTACGGAACCTAAATACCTTGCGTTTCGGTTCGGTGATTATATATACATCCCTTGCTCATCATCTGACGTTCGGTGAGCCAGGATCCCTAGAACATGTCTTAAATGTTTTGTCGGGCGTTGTACACCCTGGAAGATTAACATGGAACATACAAATCACCCATTTTGAAAGGAAAATGATCTTCCAAACCTCTATGATTATGTTCCATGTTAATCTTGCAGGGTGTACATCCGTGCATTTGTTCAGGCCCTAGAAGTCCGTGATTTCCTGGTCTATGGATGGAATCCCTTTACCCTTCAGGCCAAAGGACAAAAATCCGAAGAATTTGGAGAGCAGGGAGTGGAAAGATGGATTTTCATCTACTGTTTGGATAACCAGAGTATCACGTAAAATTGGATTAAACAACAAAAAAACGGATTTTATTATTAAAGTTTATGGGTGGAAAAGCAGCGCAAGATGTTGGATTCCCATAAGACTTGATATATGGATGTTTCCAATAATAGGGGTACCCCAAAATGGATGGTTTATAATGGAAAACCCTATTAAAATGGCTGATTTGGTGGTACCCATATTTTCGGAAACACAAATATACTTACCGATCCATGCAATCTCTGATTTTGTGTTGCCGTTCGTCAGATGGATCCAGGTGGGGTGAATACATTGGATCCCTTTGGATGATCAAGGATTATGTTGACTTGTTGATTTTTGTTGGCAAAGCCACATTTTTTTGAAACTTATGGCGGTTGTTGGAATTCGAACATTTCATGGGCTTTGATATCAAGATGTGTCATGAACTGTTCACAGAATTTTCATGAAAAAAAGTTGAGGATCTGGATCGTTCAACAAAGTTTGGACAATCAAATCATCTTGTATTGGTTGCCAAGGTCCAACATGTAACTAGCTGGAGCGTTTTCGGGGAGAGCTTCCACGTACCACCCTTAGCTTTCTAACAAGGTAACATCTTGGTTTAAAAAAAGACTAGAAACAAACAAGCAGGAATGGATATTCCACATGCCCATACAGTTCATGGTATATGATATAATTTACCCACATGAATGGCTGATTTTTTAATGATAAATTGTATGTAGTTAATTATATAAATATACCGAACTCGTTTGATGCGAATCCGTCATGGGATGAGATGTCGACTCAGATCGAGATTCCCAGAGAATACACACCCCTCCAATGTTGAATGGCTGGAACCTGGAGCCATGATTGTTTCCAATAAATAGTTTGTTGAAATTTTGTTGAGTTGATTGTCAGGTTGCTGCATATTCAAATTTAGGGGTACTCCCCTTAAATGTTGAACGGCTGGATGAGAAATGTGCATGGCTTATTTGTTTTTTCTCACAGAAGGTGCATCCCCAAAACATCCCAAAACAATCAAATCATGTTCACTACATTTGTGAAGTGAGTGAAGGAATGCGGCGTTTGAGACCCGCACTGTCACGTCATGAGAAGAGGTCTACCCCCCAAACCATACATATACCGTCCCTGAAAACTAACATACCCCCTGAAAATCAATGGTTATAAGATGTATTCCCTACTGAAATAGTCCCTTTTTAAGCGACATGTTAATGTGTTAGTTTTCGGGTGGTGTACCTTTCAACAGGGTGGGAGTTTTCCTGATGTTTCACAGCCAAGTGTAGCAAAACCTTTGTTTTTTTGTTTGTTTGGGTTGCCTCAACCTGGAGATTTCTGGTAAATTATGGTAAATTCATAGTCAATTTTGTTTAAGCTGAATTGACATTTGGTAGAAATTCAAGTAAATGTCATACAAATGTGGATGGTGATTATCAGCACTTATCAGCACAACACTTTGTTTATGTGTGTCCCATCAACCGTAAAAAAGAATAAAGATCTCGTGCTTTTCCGGCAGTTTTCCCCTGGTGTTTTCTTCTTCCCTCGTCGAAAAAAAAAAAAGTGACTCGATTGGCCAGAAGATGATGTCATTGAAGAGAGCCAAGTTGGAGGTTGCCGGATAAGATTGAGCAATGGAAAAAAAAAACACGGCCCGTTGTTTACGGGTATATAGAGGATGAATAGGAATACTTATTTAACAGGGGTATAGGGGATTATAGCAAAGCAACTTAAACCTATATTTGGTATGATCCCTACCCACTTATATAGGGGATCACAATAAAATAGTATAAGGATCCCTATGAAACGCCCAGGATTCAATGGACAGTCAGAGAGTTTTTTTTCGTGGCTCAATTGGTGAAGTGAGGAGACTACTGGTGTTGCCATAGAATCCATGGGAATGGTACGTACATTTACCTACTAACAAAACTATAAATATCAGCCATTCATGTGGGCAAATATATCACACATGGATCCTATGAGATCCGTTTTTTCCAGAAGTGGAAAGACTGATCAGAAGGAGTTTTTGTTGGTTGGTGTTTTTTTTGACGGAAAACCAACAGAAAACTTGAGATCTCTACCTTTTATCAACAACAGGTGTTTGAGATTTTTGGGGATTTGAGAGCCTTTGCAGAGGTGCCTGAACTCTCTTTTAAAAAGTCCTCCCCTTAGAGGTATGATAATGCGAAAAAAAATCCCGTGATGTTGATTACGTGTGGTTGTTTGGGGTTCATATGGGGGGGATGAATTTCCCACCCGGGTCTTTGTGTTGATATAGTGGGATTTTTTAATGCTTCTGACTAAGCGCGAAGCGCACCAGGCCAAAGGCGCATCCAACGAATCCATCAGCGATGAGAGTGTGCCTTCGGTAGCATTCGGAACACCTTCACCGTTTTGGACCTTTCTTGGAATGATGGGGGCCGGTGGATGACTTTTTCGGCACCAGGAGGACAAGGTCAGATGACGACTTGGATTCCCATGGGAATCCATGGGACTGGTATATGTTACCTACATTTGGTGGATTTTTTATGGTAAATTTTAGGTAGATATATACCATACATGGATGCTATGGGTTAGATTTGGGGAGCCCAACTTAAAACCGACTCGATTGTGCATCCTGGGGATTGGAATTTCACATCAAATGTTGATTCAGGGTACTGGATTATCAGACGTTCGTTTTCACGCAACAACAGAAAAGGCTTCCCATCCCTTCCATCATCAGCCCTGAATATAGTGGAAAATGACCCTAGCCAGAAGGTGTAAAGAGAAAGGATCCTCTGGGTGGTGGTTTCAAGCACTGTTTTATTTTTATCTCGGGAAATGATCCAATTTGACTTGCGCATATTTTTCAGACAGGTTGGTTCAACCTTAAACTCCTTCACGAAACAACGTTTCAACGTTTAAACGATCCACATCAAATGAGGAAATCTCAACCTGGCAATGCTGGTGACCGTTTTGGGGATGGTAAAAAGGTGACCCTTTAACTGGTTGGGTTGTAAACACGTGACCTTTTCCCAACGTTTTGGGGGGATCAAGTCAAGGTCACGGAATGCTTGAATCCACCTGGAAAGCTCAGATCTCACTGGAGAGAATCGTCACTTCGCTGGGTTTCTGCAGACTTTCACTCCCCCAGTTTGGTTCTAAGGTCATTGATATAAATCTCAAACAAACAACCTTCTACATTCATCACAGGCAAAGTGGTTAAGGAACAACAAACCTATTTTTTAAAGCCCAAAGGGCTTGGCAGTTTTTTTCATCGCAAAATCACACTTCCCCGGGAAAGGGGTGGAGTTTGGGTCAAAGATTTGTTGCTAAGGTGTGTTCCAGCATTACAGGATCTTCCACCAGATCAAATGAAGCCTGGAACGTTGCTGCTGAGGATCTTACGGATGGAAGGACAAAAAGGAAGGAGGGCTCAGAAGGGATGTAGAATCACAAAGTTATCACAACTCCTGCAATGTTTTTTGTTTGACGCGAAAAAACCGCCGCCGCCACCACAACAACATCATCGACAAGAAGAAGAACCAAAACACAAACAACTGCCCACGGTCACACCAAGCTTTCAACCTCATTACCCTTAAACATGGTTCTTTAAACCTTCTCTATCATTGTTCGATCATTGTCTGAATCTACGTTCTCTGTGCATGACTTGGTTCTGATTATGCATTCTCATTGTGATAGGTTGCATAAGAATAAGATTGATAAAGTTCGTACTTGATTCCTTTGAGGATTTCATTCGTGGCAGATGTCCACTTGGATGAACAAAAAGTCATCATTCAACTGTGGCCACAGGAGGCAGAAGAAGCGGGTGCTGGTTACATTCAGGACCTGGCAATTCTGCTGGTGACTTTTTTGGGATGGTGAGTCCACGTGACCCTCCAACGTTTGGGGATAAAAAGGTCACGTCGTAAGATGATTCTCCAGATCCAGTCTTCCCTGGTGCAAAAGATTCGTTAAAACAACTCGCCAAGTCTTGCCCTGTTTAGCGATGTTCCAAGTAGAACAGGATCGATAAAAGCTACCTCCCAATTACAGATAAAATTCATCATTTTTTTATTTTGAGATCAGTGAAAAAATGATGCATAATTCAAATATTATACATATGATAATGTATTTTCACAATTTTGTAGTGAGCATGTTTGAGTTCTGCTGAAAGGAGACGGTCATCTTGTACCTTTTCATCAGCCCAGCGTTGGCTTTGGTGGCCTATCTCCTGGAGGTTGGTTGCTGTGCTTCGGTGATCCAAATTTCCATGACGGATTTCCCATGGGACGAGTGCTTCGTAGACCTACGAATGTACTACATAAGAAACAGCCATTCATGTGGGTGAATATATCACTCCCATGGATCCGTCATGGGGGGTTTGGAATGCCAAAAGGTTTCGAGTCCCCCTGGAAACTGACAGCAAAATGCCCCTGAAAATCAGTGGTTAGAAGACGAGCCTTTCAGGGGACATGTTAATTTTGTGGGGGGGGTAACTCCAAGTAAGTGCTGATAACTTTAAATTTACATGTTCTCACTACAAGATACTGTAAGATGCTAGCCATCTAAAGTTGTCCAAGCGGCAATCTGTTGCTGCGGAGATGTTTTTTGTCTAAGGCTATCATGTTCAACTAATCGTTAATTGGTGATTTGGGATTCTAATGGCACCCCTAAGTAACTATACCTTTCATAAGGGGATCCTAGCATTCCAAACCAACAACCCAAACCACCAATTAACCATTACTTGAATCATTTATCACCCCTCGGTGCTCTAAACCAACAAGAGAACCAACTTTGGAAGTTGAAATCAAAACTTGCCTGGCAATTCTACTGGTGACCTTTTTTGGCATGGTCAAGTGACCATTTCAAAGGTCAAGTGACCTCCAACGTTTGGGGATGAAAAGGGTCACGACTTGAATCACCTCGTAGAGACGTTGCTCCATGACTTTTTCCACCTTTGGAGTTGCTCCAGTTGCTATAAGCTTCCTGCCAACCTGCTTGGCAGGTGTTTCAAAGAAACAGGCCAGGGAGATGAAGAGGGGATGTCTGGATGTTGGAGTAGTTGAATGTGAGGATTTTTTTTCGATGGCAGTGGTTGTTTGTTTCAAATCATGTGTTATGTTTTTCACAGCGAGAAATTAGGGGAAATGTTCCAGTTGTGTTTTTTTATATATATGTTTTTTGCTTGGGTGGCTCAAGCACCAACTAGTTTTTGGAATTGAGAGCTTCAAGGAAAAAAAAACTTAAAAAAAAGAGTGCACCCATACCATCCATTTATGGTATTATTTACCTATGGTATTATTTACCTACATGAAGGGTTGATTTTTATGGGATCAATTCGGTTAATAAATATACCATACTCTTCCCAATGGTATGGGTCATGGCTTAGGTATGGGATGGTGGATGGTTGCCTTCAAAAAAACACCCTCCAGTTGGATCCCTAACGGTATTTAGCTGGTGTGCTCGGATGGGGGATACTTTTCGGGATGGTAAAAAATCCCATAAATAAGCACGTTGTTTTGGGGATTTCCCATTACGGGGATGTTCCCATGGATTTGTTTGGATGCTTCTAAGGTCCTCGATGGAATGGTCGAAATATGGTCGAATGTCTTAGTCTCAGCGATTGTGAGTTGCAGAACCATCTCTTCACAATTGACCAATGAAAAAAAAAACACAGAGGTTGTTTAGGGGATTTGTTGGGGGATGAGATATTACCCGGTTATGTAGGGATTATAATAAACTATTTTCAAAGGATCCCTATTAAACAACCAGGATAATGGAAAGTATCTGAAGGTATTTTTTTCGTGGCTCAACTGTTATCACTCCCCATGAGCACCGCGGTCGGGCAGGGTAAGACACATCATCCAAAAGGAGGCGAAGGAGACACTGCATTTTTTGCAGTTTATTGACGGTTCAGATTTCTTTCCATGGGCTGTGTTTTTTTTGGTGCGATGTTTGTGTAGAAAGTGTGTTTTTGTTGTTGATATGCCTAAGAAACAATTTTCAAGTTTGAAGTAGTCTTTTTCCCCTCATAGGATCCATATGCGGTGTATTTCCTTGAATGAATGGTTGATTCTTATGGTAAATTTGTTTGTAAATATACCGGACTCGTCTGATGGATTCTATGGAATACTTCCATACATACACAAAAAAATGAATCACATATATACTACTGTAAGACTCCCCCTAAAACACACAGGAAAACCTTCCCGACAGGAAAGTATTCTCCCAAACAGGAAGGTATGGTAGATGTAGGTAAATATACCATACATGGATTCTATGGGTCCATTGTTGCGAGTGGGGTAAGATCGCCCAACATAGGTTTGGGCCCATTTCATGAAGCGAAACTACATCATCGAAAACTGGGTTCATTGGAAATCGATGAACGGTGAAGCGTCAACTGAAACGTAACGAAGATGCTAAGTATGAAACTTGATCCTGGCTATTCTTTGGGATGGTGAGTTCACGTGACCCTGAACAAATGGTTAAGTGACCAACCCAACGTTTGTGGTTCAAAAGGTCACTTTGATTGAATCACCTAGGAAACATGTTTGGTTGTGGCTCAAAATGGTTGAACCCCAAAATTGATGGGGTGTAAATAGTAAGTACCTGGTACCCTAAACATCCACTTTAGGATGGTTGTTTGGTGAAACAACCATTTTTCATGTAAAGATATTTGGAATCATCCCATTGAAACAACCATTTGTACATGGATGTTTCGGGTACCAGGTATGAATTGTGATGCTCAATGCCACCCAGTAACCGTCACCACCTTGATTGCTACATTTTTAAGCTCGGGGATACCCAAGCTAAAACCGACTTACTTGCCACTGTTATTCGCATCTCAAAAGGTGAATTATAAACACTTCAACATGTTTGTCGAACATTCAAACTCACGATTGCCCTTTTTGAACTTTACAAACTAAGTGACCTAAAAAGCAGTAGATTCATTTGCTGAAAAAAAAGACGATGCACCTTGAGGAGTGAAGAGAGATCCAAAAAAAAAACAAGCGTGAGTTGGTTCGCTCTGAACATCGGAGTGGCGATTGGATGGGGGCCAAAAATGGGCGCGTTTTGCGCGATCCTCAAATTGGCAGACAAGAAAAAGGAGTGTTTTTTTGTAACAACACATCATCATGTCAATGGAGATGATGGATTGATGTTGACAAGAAAAACCATTGGATGGTTCTTTGAAGTTTGAAGTTTGAAAAAAAAATAGCCCTAGACATCCAGTCATTCCCGCTGAGCTTTGGTGTTTTAGGTGGTCCAAATATCAAACCTCAGGAGGTGGCCTGGATGTCTGGGGTAGTATGATGATGTATGATGTGCTGGGTGGTGGTGGTTTCAAATATTCTTTATTTTCACCCCTACTTGAGGAAATGATCCAATTTGACTTGCGCATGTGTTTCAAATGGGTTGGTTCAACAACCACCTGGTGTAGCCGCCAAACATTTGTGTTCTCTATTGCTGTTGGTCCTCCGGTTGCCGAACATTATTGCTATATTTCCATTGTCAAATGTGGCTTTCAGCTGAGATGCCCGTGTTGACTCCCACACGGAGAAAGAACGTCACATGTTGAAGCTTCCAAAAGAAACAGATTCAAAACTGTCAAAAACCTTTAAGATCTTTAAGAGGCAATGTAGGTTCTTGTACCTATGCTAGTGACAGGACGATCACACGCAATGTATCTAGTAAGAGTTTATTGCTTAAGTGTCCTTCTGCACATGTTTATAGCAAAACCTTTGCTTTCCTCACGCGGATTTTTGTTCATGAGTCATGAGTCTACTGGAAAATGTGTAACAGGTTTCCTTCAAACCTAGATTCTCTTGAAATACACCCCAGAAATCCAACATAGATACCAAAAATGGCCATATTTTAAAGGAGCCACCTTTTCCAGATCATCATTTTGGGTCTCCATGTTAGTTTTCGGGTATGTAAATGGCACACTTCGTAAAGTGTATCATTTTGCCCTGCTCCACTACGAAGCACCTGTCGACATGTCGACATACCGGCCATGCCGCGGCACGGGCGATCTTATTTTCCAGCAGGATGCTTAGTCACTCGCAGAAGTTCATGAACTGAGCAATGAACAAAAGATACTCTTGGCTGGCTGTTGTGTATATATATATATATTTAGATATACACATATATATATATATACAGAGACTTCATTATGGTTGTATAAGTATTATATAAAAGAAGCTTCCATTTGATTTATAAGATCTTCAGTGGGATTCTTTCCACAATTTCAAAACCCTCCTACAAGGTGGGCCTCAATCGGTTAACTTCTACAAGCAATGATTATATATATAACCCCAGGAACCCATTTATAAGGCCATCTACAGGGGTTACAACTCCATTTTATAACTGGCTGGTACCCACCTTATACCAGTAGTACCGCACAAGGCGGTGGCGGAAGTTTCAAGAAGAGGAAAACTATAGGAGAGATTGGTTGTTGTGAGTCACGGATGTCAGAGCAAAAACACTGACCAACTGACTAAGTAGCTAACTGACTAATTGACTAACTGAGTAATTGCCTAATTTTCCCGAACTTTCTCCGCGTAGGTCTTGCTCTTGGCCTTTCTTTGCAGACAGCTTCTCTTCGGTGCCTTCGGTGGTTTTTGAAAAACGGGATCTTTGGATTTTGGAGAGAAGTTTCCATTATGAAGGAGTCATATGTATACTAGGTGGTGGTTTCAAATATTTTTAGTTTTCACCCCTATTTGGGGAAGATTCCCATTTTGACTAATATTTTTCAAATGGGTTGAAACCACCAACTGGTATATACATGTGTGTATATATATATATATACATAATGGGATTGAAGATATCTTTTGGAACCTGTTTTTTTATGATTTACGATATTCATATATATTATATACTTTGTTTTTTAAAGAATTCTATGCACAGAAAATGGATGGAACAATGGCAGGGGCGACAGTCGCATAGTTCGAACACGAATCATGTTCCATCCTTTTCCACCAGAGTACCTCGCCTTAGGATCAGAGCCCAGAGCTCACCATTGGTTTCCATTATATAAGGCCGGCGATTAAACCCTTATTTCCTGAAGGGGTGTACGTTAAGGGGGGGTAGGTTGACCAGCCAGATGGCAGGCGTTTATCCGACTACCCTTCAGGGAACGATCACATATCCCACCTTGGGAAAGGAAAAATCATCGACTCAAAAGTGCCGGCTGGTAGGGGATATGTTAGTTCCTGTATCACTTGTCGTGCTACATTCGAAATTCAATCTTTAATAAATCTAAATGTGAAGACATCTCTGCGGGAAAGTTTACCTTCCAAATTCACTTGACAACCTAGGTTTCAGAATTTGGTTTGCCCAGAAAATGATGTCGTTTTGTTTCATGAACTTTGCTTTTTTTCTAGATGTTTTCTTCCCCTACAGAAAGAGGTTTCCCCTCCATGCTTCCACAAACGACGGTTTCTTCCCGAAATCGTTATGACCCAGATGTTCCATCTATGAAAGTCTACCTGCATTTACTATAAAGAATCAGACAAGGATGGATATACCAGACAACAATTTGTAGGTAAATATACCAGACATGGATGGTATTTATACCAAGTGGTGGTTTTTCAAACATGATAAATGTAGATAAATATACCAGTCCCATGGATGCTCCTGATTATTTGCACTAAATTTCATCATTTGCCATGCATCTTTTTCAAAAATGGGTGGTTTCGAACGGAACTCAACGAGTTCCACGAAAAAAACCATCTCCTTGGATTGTTTTTTGGGAACTTTTCCCGGGTTTTTAACCCATAATTCCATTCGACGACGGGGTAGGTGAACAGCCTTTCTCAAGCTTCTCAGAGGTCATTTGGGGGTTCCGCGGTCACCGTCTGTTTTTAGAGATCGGGAGGGTAACAACTTCCTGCATCGTTGAGGGTCGTTGATTTCGAGACTGTTTCAGGTTGGTGGCAACTCAAATATTTTTGCAAAATTTTCACCCCCGAAAAATTGGGGAAGATTTACAATTTGACTCATATTTTTCAAATGGGTTGGTTCAACCACCAACCACGTTTGTTGAGAGTTGGAATTCAAGTCAGATTGTGGTTGTTTTTTGTTTCTCGAGTTTTTTGTTCTTTTGTTGGAAGATCACCCAAAAAAGAGCTTAAAATGCTGAAGATTTCAATCCACCTGTTTTTGGTGGGGTTGATCCCCGAAAAACATAGCAAACCCTGAATCTTGTTTGGGATCCTTGGATGTCCCAGGAAGTTAAAAGGTTAGGATCAGTGGGGTTATACGTCCAATATACCCCATTTACAAGTAGATGAAATAACCCATTGATCCTAACAAACCCAACGGAACATCCTACTTATATACCCTAAATGGTGGTTATATTCCTTATATAACCTATATACCCAATTATGAATAGATCATTGGTTATCCATATAACAAACCCTTCTAACATATCCATCTCATTTTTGTCACAAGGTGCTGTGAGATCGTTTGGCCCCTTGTTAATCATGGTTTACCTTCCCTGGGACATCCAAGTATGATGAAAAAACACCATTTTTGACCGAGGAAATTGGAAAATCATTTCGGGGAACCTAGAGATTCGCCCATAGGGTTTTGGTATGGCAACCAGAAATCCGGCGGAGAACACCAGTTGAGGTAACGGTATGCTTTCCCATTATTTATAAGGTTTTAGCACCATCCCAGGTGGTTTTCTCGCCGGATTTCTGCAACCATCCAACAGAGAAATTTTAAGAATCTCAGTATGGAATGGCAGTTCTACTCCCCGGCTTCAAAGTACTGAAAGGCCTCAGCAAGGCGGCTGGTAGTCATGGAAAAATTGACGTCATTTGACGAAGGCATATAGTTTGAGATTTAAAGTCACAGCCTTCAGCAGTTCTAGTCATCTTTTCATACTATTTGTCTCGCATACACAAAAGGCAAATAGTGGATAAGACCAGATTCAACAAGATCATGCACCATATTCAAAAGATAAAGAAAAAGATAATGTACCCCGGAAAAACAACATGGAGCCCAAAAATAGAGATGTGGAAGATGATTTTCCGTTCAAAATGGATGATTTTTAGGTTCCATCTTAGTTTTTGAGGGAGACCCTCGAATAATGATAAACTTTACAGGAGGGTTTAATTATCCTATGGGGCAACACGATTTGCATCATCTCCCGAGGTGTTTCCAACTCATCTTTAAGTTTCCACGCTTGAGGCGTGGAAGAAACCTTGGCAGCGTGGTTCCCCAGATCTCAAAACAGTATTTCGTTGAGGAGTAGATTCATAAACACGGTTATACCCCGTATTGGGAGAATCAAAATGAATGAAACACTGCACATGTATGGTAACTATAAGATAAACTATCAAATTATACCCATGTTGGGAAAATCAGAATGAATGAAACACTGCACATGTATGGTGATTAAATAAGATACAAAGTGCCCTTGAATTTTTGTTTGACATCCTTTCACAGTTGGCAAGGCCAGGCCAGAATTTGTTGAGCTATGCAGATTTTGCGGACTGTGGGTTTTAATGTTTCTCAAAGAGCTTCGGAATTGATTTTGTCGGCTTCATCTCTTTCGCTGATACACTGCAGTACTCTATATATTATCTTCTAATTTACTTGTATAATCCTTTATATATTCTATATTTACTTTTATGTACAAATTACATTATCTATATAATACTTTATATATGCTGTCTCTTATCTTCTAATTTACTTTATTTAAATCGGGAAAAAAGAACTGGCTGGGCTGCGAGATGCATACCATCCACAAAAATGCTCCGAGCAAATGGACTCGTTGGGAATTCGTGAGCGACAAAAATGCCACGACGGAAAATGTAGTGATGGAATAATGGTGACTTCAATCATTTCTCGGTGGTTTTTATGTTTATAACTTATACCGTATTTGGGGAAGATTCCCCTTTGATCCCATTTTGACTAATACTTGTTCCAAAGGGGTGCCTCAACCACCATCTAGTTATTTTTTGACAGATTTTGAAGCTCACTCCCTTTTATGCTGTAATCTTCAAGTTGTTGTGGATTTTTTGTTGGTCTCTGTTGTCAGCGAATGGTTTGGGGCCCGGTGGTTTGGATATTTGAGATCCCGTTAGGAAAGGAATTGTTATGAAAGGGGTACCTGATCCGAATCCCAAACCACCAGGCCCCAAACTACCAATTTACAATTACAGTAGTTGATTTTCATCATCACGAAAAAAAAACAGTGGTTAAGTGACCCTTTTAATGGTTAAGTGCCCTGCAACGTTTGTGGATCAAATCAAGTCACTTCGATTTTTCATCACCTGGTTACGGATATTACAGTTGTGGAGTTGCTGTTGCTTGTTCAGAAATCCGGCGTTCACCAGTTGATATGGATTGATATCTCATTATTTTTCCAGGCTAAACTAGCACCATCCAAACGGTGGTTGGGAATGGGATTTCTGAAGCATCAACAGTGTGAACAATCTGAGGTTTAGACCAGAGGTTGGGTCCCGTTGGGTCCCGGGTATTTGAGGTGTTTTTTTCCAAGATAAAATGAAAAAATTGGAACTTTTGTTCAGAATGGGGAAAAAAAGGGTACGGGATCTTTGGATGTATGGTTTTTTCTTAAATGTATTTAGTTATATAGTAATAGATATGTTAATAGATAATTAAGTTGTTGATTGTAGATGTGGATTGGATTTAACTTGATTCAATTTGGTGTTGAGGTTCGTTCATCTTCAGATTTCGGCGGTTTCTATGCATAGCTGGCATTGGCTGTGAACTTTTCTCCGATTGCATTGACTGAGATGCAAGTTTCCAAGTTTATTCCCTAGGCATCGATCGTCATATTCTCAGCTGATGATTGGGGTGTCCAATCACCGAAACGAAACGCACTTTGTATTTAGCTTCCATGAAACCATTCTCAGAAGGTGAGCCAAGATAACTAGGGATTCATAAAATTGTGCATTGTTTTTTCCAAGCTTCAACTTCAACATATCTCTTGGATAATACGAATGGGACAGGTTTACCATTCCAATTCAAACATGCGTTTTTCCGTAAGTCATGGGTCGTTGATTCGGATCGGTGGTTTGTTGCACCACTGCAGGGAATTCCACTCCTGGAAGGTGCAGGATTGTAAACCCTGGGAGTCGATCTTGACTATAAATTCAAGCAGATCTTTCTGCAAAAAAAAAAATGCGATTTTAGTCCCTTGGGGACTGGTGACTACCCTCCAGGGAACTAACATATCCCACCTTGGGAAAGGAAAATCATCTTCAAAATGCCACTTTTGGGGGATATGTTAGTTCCCTGGAGGGTATTCTTTTTAATGGTCGGCTTGACTTACAGTGGTAAGGGAATCACCCCACCAAAAAAAATGTGCGCCGACTTTTCCCGGCAAAAAATGTGGTAAAAGGTGGTGGGTCCGAACCTACACAAGCACAGCAGTTACCTCAGGGGTTCAGGGAAGTCACTGTTGACGCAAAAATCGCGAGTGGAAGATTGGAGTAGCACAGTACCCTGTCAAAGTTGGTGCCTATGTTGTTTTTTTTTCGAACGAAGATCGACCTTTCAAAAAAAAAATGGGATTCTTACATCCTCAAAAGGTTCAGGAAAAAAGAAAAAAGAACAATTTTTCACTTTTTGTTTAGTTACAACAGAAAGAAGAATCATCACTCGCCGTGGTTGCGAACGTGATCCTTCAATGATCGCGAAGTGGTCCAATTTTTAACCAGAACCCAAGGACTCGATGTTGGAATGATCTACACTCCCAACAAACAACATCAATGGAACACCCAAAAAATGGAGGTTTGGAAGATGATTTCCTTTTTTTTTAAGGGTGATTTTCAGGTTCCATGTTAGTTTTAAGGATTTAATGAATGGAATGTTGTCCACAAAAAATGGCGCCCAAGAGGATTTTTACACAGAAATGTTTCAATCCCATGACGCATCCATGGGACGAGTCCGGTGTATTTACCTACATTTACCATAAACATCAGCCATTCATGTACACTCCCTGAAACTCACATAGCACCTGAAAATAGGCCATCCCAAAAGGAAACTTGTAGTCCAACCATCCATTTTCAGGTGCAAACTATTAGTTTCAGGGAGGGCAGGTGCATATAGATGGATCCTATGGGAATCATTTTCCTCCAATGATTTCCCAAACTCCTGAGGTGAACATCATGAGGAGTCCATTTTTGAGGTCCATGAAAGGGTGGTAGTTGGGTTTTTTTTGGTGTTCAAGGTGAAGATCCAAGTAGCTCCCTTTGGAAATATCAGGAAATACACTGGTGTAGTTGGGTTGCGACTTTTTCCTTTTTCTTGCTTGGGTTGTCACATATTGACCATCAGGGGTTTGAGCATATTAGTCTAAATATGATGTGTTTTCCACAAAAACATGCTGATTTTTCGTGATGTGAAAAGGTTGGACAAAAATCATCCCAGACCTGGGATTCTTTTTGTCGGCAAACAAGGTTGATCAGCATTTTCAGTTCAGGTCTCAATGATACTGTTGACAGCTGAAATCCTGCGGTCACCAGTTAAGGAAAAGGTAGTTGAAATCCCATTGTTTATACAGTTTACCCAGTGTGGTTAGCCGGATTCAGCCATCAACATTAGGAGTGAAAGTGTGGCACTACACTCAACAGGGTTTTGAAGGAGCCTAGTTGGTCTTGTACTAAAGGATATAACGTTTTGGGGGAGAAATTGTGGGAATGCTCCAAAGAGGATGCTTGTTGTTCAGGCTTGAAGCAATTGTAGATATGAAAGGGCAGAACCCATTTGTGTGGTACAGATTCTTTCCAACCTTTTTGATATACCTGGTCTAGTTTCTGTGCAAAGAATTGCCAGGTATACATAGTTTGAATACTGCAGGAAAGATAATATGAACTTACTTGAGGTGAATCACTATTCCGGACATTTTTTTTTGCGACCAAACCGCCGAGGAAAATCCACCCAATCTGGTGGTGATTGTAAAGAACTCCCCCTACAAAAATGCTCAAATCATTCAGGTTTAGGAATTATAGCCTATCCCGTCCATGTATGGTATATTTACATTTGATTGATTTTCATGGTAAATCTAGGTATAGATATACCAGTCCCATGGATCCTATGGGTTATAGTAATGTGTCCATAAGTAGATGGTCATTTCTTCACGCGCTTTGACGCGAATCCAGGAATTTGTGGACGAAGTGAAGCTGTGCCCATGGCTTTTGTTTGTCCCTTGGTCCATTTCGATGCTTGGAGTGGAGGATGTGGAGCTACGTAAAATTCACGGTTGAATGGATTGATTTTAAAGGGTCACATCTAAAAGGATGTTTTTGGTGGCTCATGTTATCCCAAGAAAGGTTCCTATTTCAGCCTTTATTGTGTTTTTTTTGTGGGAGACACCAAGTTTTACATGTGGTATTTACTCAGCTTCCTATCTTGAATGAAGTTTCTCCATGCTTCCTTTCTACCATGCAGCCTTCACAATTTTTGCGAAAGTCATTTCCAAGATCCAGTTTCGCTGGGGTGTGTCCACGATGGCGCGCATGCACAAATCCCTTCCCAGAAAAGAAATATCTTGGCCAGGTGGATTTTTCCCCACCTTGGCCGGGTCACGAATCTGTGTGTCTACTCTTCCCACAAGCATGGATTCAGTGGAAAATTGGCAAGCCACCCTTTGGTAAACTAACATAGCTGGCTGGAATATCCGCATCTTTCTATAGGAAATACATCTTCCTTTCGGGTCCATTTTTCAGCCAGCTATGTTAGTTTACAGGAGTGTAATCTTAGCAACATCCCCTTTTTCCACTTCTTCCATGATTACAAGTTGACCCATTTTCCTGCTAACAACTTTCCGTGATTCTTCTATGACCCTCATATATTTTCCACTTCTGAAGCATATTTCCTGGAGAAGTCCCTAGACCTAGAAGGTATCTGGACCCCAAACAAACCACTACCTAAAACACCGTTTCACCTCAAGAAGTATTCGCCTAAACTGTCTAGGAAAAGGAGAGTAGGAATCCCACCATGAAAAAACCGAGGCTGAAATTAGTCTGGTGGTTCTATTGTCCGCCTTGTTTGAACAACTCCAGCACTGGGTCCGAGAACATTTGGACCATTCAGGAGATAAAGTCGGCATGTTGCTGGGCATTTGAATTGTTGTTGGGATTGGGTTGGAGCTGAGTTTTCTTTTTGGGGACAAAAAAATGTGTTGGTTTTTTTTACACAGAAAAAAATAGCGTGTTTTTTAGCCCCCATAGTTATATACCAAAGAGTTTCCCCCATTGGATTTCCCACAAAAATATATGCACAAGTTGCAAGTTGCAGGGATTTCTGATTTTTCCCAAAAAATGGGTGCATTGGGGCATGCTGTCCAACCCTGGTAAGTATTCATTTGTGTGAAGGGAATCCGTTTTTAGCCTCAATTATCCACTGGGTACAATGTCTAAGCAGGGTCCAATTTACACAGGCGGAAAATGTGCGTGAGCCCAATAGGTATGTGTTTTTGAATTTTTTTGTGTTGGAATATCAGTTTTTCGATGTTTCTTCCAAGGTGAGTGTTTGTTGTTGATTCATAGGTTTTATTTGTTCCAAACATTCTTCAATTTTCACGGCCAATTTCCTACTGCTAAGTCATAATTCTACCCAAACTACAGTGACGTCATACTACCTCGCCAAAAAATGACAGGGTAGTAGGGGAATCCCCCCACAAATGGCAGCATTCTTTCAGGAACAGAAAGAGGTTGGTGAAATATGTTAATTCCCATTGGATCCATTGATGTAATGTATGATATATTTGCAGTAGATTTTGCTGATTCTTATGGTTTTTTTAAGGAGGTAAAAAGAAAAAAAACAGACTTGTCCCAACGGGAATGTATCATGGGATTTGCGTGACGAGCTCAGTTGTCGAAAAAAATGATTGGGAAGCTGAGGCAAATCATGGACGTGCTCTTCAAGGAATTTTCTGGTTTGGGCTTTATAGGCAGGGAACGGGTTTTGGGGAGGAAACCCCCCCCATTCACAAGGTGCCCGATGTTTTTTTCCCATGAGAATGTATAGGGAAGACAAAATCCAAGTTGTAAAAGAGCCGGAAAAGGCTGGAAGGGTAACGAAAGGTACAGTTATATGTGTAAAGTACGGTAACAAATGACCGACCCAAGCATGATCTTCATGTCAACAAAACAGAATGCTATAAGGTACATTACATTTACATATGGTACGCTTTGATGAGCTATGGTTTCCTGCAGATCCAGAATTTCACATTTCACCTTTTCGAATTTGAAACTTTCCAAAAAGAACAAAAAAGATACAATTCCACCCCCACCAGGTTCCACCTTTAGAAATTTTCACACTCCAAGCCTTTTGAAGTTGGTGGTTTTCCTTTCCAAAAAACTCGCAGCAGGCATGTTCCTGTTCCTGATCACTCAGAGCCATATCACTGCAGATGTTTTGGGCAAAAGAGTTTTTGGACATCATCTGGACAAAATGGGCACAGAGGATCCAGTCGCTGAATCCTTTGAAACCGCAACTCGGTCAAGAACGAAACAAATGGGGAGTTTTGTTGATGTTGTTGAGGGGTTGGGAGGTGTTTTGTTTGGAGGGTTTTGAGATCAACTTGAGCTATTGTACGGGAGGTGGATTAAAAGTTTAGATTTTTTTTTGGCTCACGTTCACAGACAATAAATTTAGTTAACATAGGATCCATGTATGGTATATTTATCTACATTTGGTTGATTTTTTATGGTACATGCAGGGAAATATCTCTCATACATGAATCCTATGGGGTTTAAAGGTCGCATCAAGGACGTGTCAGCCACATGTCTGTTGGCAATCTTGATCGGGTTAGAAAAAAGTCGATGTCAAGTTGCAGTGATGGCCAAAATGATGTGGTAGCCACCTGAAATTTTGAATAGATACCCAAAAGAGCCATACGGTTCATGGAAGACATCCTGTACCGGTTGATAGGTAGTTTATCTCATTGTTTACACGATTTTATACATCCCAAGTGGTGCAGAATTTCTTCCATCAACAGTATTTGAAATGATCATACATATTCCAAGGCCCTATCATGTTTGGATATTTTTAAAGGCATCCAGGATCCGTCCATTCTCGCAGGGTGGGGAAACATCCCAGACTCACCAACTGCATTCGCGAATTTTCCCAGAGCCGCCTCATATTGAAGTAATACGACCTCAGCACATACACACCCTCAACTGAAAAATAATCATGGAGAATCAACAACTAGGTGGTGGTTTCAATTTTTTTTTTCACCCCTATTTGGGGAAGATTTCCAATTTGACTGATATTTTTCAAATGGGTTTAAACCACCAACCAGACAATCAACCTTGAGCAGCAAATGAGCAAATCTATGTATTTTCCGTACAAGAATGAGCACATGAGATAGAAACATGAGAAACTGTTTTATTTTTTCAGCTCTTTTTGGATTGCAGTTAAAAAATCACTCGCCTTGACATGCCTTGACTAACTAAGTTAAACCAGTTGAAAAACACCAAAATGACACCTGATAGCTGTTTTTTTTAATTTTTTACAAGATGTGTTTTTTGGAAAACCGGAATGTTCAAAGGATGCAAATCATCACTGCAGATTGCGCGGACCTCGAATCTAGCCCACAAATCGGTCGCCAGGTTCATATGATGATTTTTTTGCTCATGGCAGTTCTCCTCTTTCAGGCCCAGATGCTTCGATCCTCCAAAAATTGGAAGCCGTAAACCCCCTTCCCTGAAACTAACATGACTGATTTCCCCTGAAGATCAATGGTTATGAAGAAGGCCTTCAGTTAATAAAGGGAGTTTGAACATCTCGAAAATCATCTAAAATCCACTAGCAGGAGGGGAATTAAAATTTCTATCTCCCATAGGATACATGGGACTGGTATATGTACTTTATTTACCTACATATTTCCCATAAGCATCAACCATTCATGCTGGTAAATGTATCAATCCCATGGGATGCCTATCTTCAGATTTACCGTGAGGCCATGGCAATGCTTCGCGTCACACAAGGGGTCATTGAGACTTGGGGTCGTTATGAGCGCGCGAGAGCGTGGGGATTGCGACAGGACGGGTGGATCCATTGTGGAATGATGGCGGGTTGAATCAAGTGGTGTGTCTTGTTTTCATCTTGTCTGGTTGGTGGTTTCAATGATTTGTTATTTTCACCCCTACCTGGGAAAATGATCCAATTTGACTAATATTTTTCAAATGGGTTGAAACCACCAACTAGTTGTCTTCATGCTGGGGTCGAATCTAAACTCCCATGGTTTGTTTCCCTATGGTAGGGGATAAAACTCATCAACTCAATCATTGGTATGGTTTATATACTAGCCATTACTAATGGTAAGTAAAGGTAGGATGAGTTTATCCCGAATATATGAGAGTCTTTGAACTCATCTCACAATACCAATCCAACTCTGCCATTCAGAAAAAACCTTTTGTCGACATGTTTTTGATGTTGATTTGAAACGGAAAAAACATGGTATTTGAACGGGTAGTTTACCATGTTTAACGTTGTTTTTTGGGGGGAACTCCCTGAGTTGTGGGGGGGACCAAAGTCACAAAGTGTCAAGTAGTTTGATGGTTTGCTTTTGGGAAGATTTGGCAATTTGACGGTTGCATATTTTTTTAGATGGGTGGTTCAACCATTGCATTATAGTTGTATCATGATGACGTTTGAAACAGGGCATTATACTACCCCACTGTATAGGGATTATTATAGGCCATTATAAGGATCCCTATAGACCAACCAGTATAATGGAAAGTAATAAGGGTCTTTTTCGTGGCTCAACTTGGAAGAGAACATCTGGAAGTAACAATGAAGGCAAGGATCAAATCATCAAGTTTGACCTCAAATCACACCAAATTGTCGTTCCCATAGGGTCCATTGGGATTTATATTATTTACCCACATGAATGGCTGATTTCTATGGTAAATTGTAGGTAAATATACCGTACATGGATCCAATGGGTTTTAGTTTGGGCTTCAAATATTTATTGCTTGCGCTTGGGTAGATGATCTCAAGTGAGCTACGGTTTCTGTTTGGGTTCAAAACGACGAACTCATTTACAAAGTAAATCCTTCTCAAAACAAGGCGTTTTTCTTGCTGTGGTGCTTGCTTTAAAAGGGCCGAAAAAAAGCAACCAACAATTGTAGGTGAATATACCATACATGGATGCTATGGAAAATGTCAGGTCTGTCTTTTGTAGAACTTGTTTACCCCCCAAATCCCCCTATAAATTCATAGAAAGATGAGATCAGATGAGAAGCCATTTTGTTCAGTCATGGCTTTCTTCAAGCTCAAGCAAAAAAACAACATCAACAAATGATACTAAATTGATGATGATTTTTCACCAGGACAAGAGATACATCTTCAAAAGCCTGTTAAACAACGGAGACATGTTTTTAATAAAAAGAACCGGTCACATCACATGGGTGTTTCCTTAAATGGTGGTACCCCCAAAACATCCCAAAATGATCATTTTTAATAGGAAAACCCATGATTGTTGGGTACCACCATTTTAGGAAACATCCACATCTTCATCCCATTTTTAATGGCAAAAACTTAGAGTTGGACGACAGCTGCTCACCAGGATTCCTTGGAATCTCTCTTCTGTGATGGTGGATACTTACAGCGAGTAGCATCGCCAGAAGACCCTCGAGGTGCATACCAATTCAGCCATGAAAGAAAAACCTGGTTGTTTTAGGGTACCATGGGCACTCAAAACCTACATGTTTAGAGGGTTTTGTAGTAAATAACCTGGTTTTTTAGGTGGCCAAAACCTTTATTTTTTGTGATTTTGGTGGCTCAAGGTATATAGAGGATTATACTACACAGCTATTTGGGGATTACAATAAACCATTATAAGGATCCTTATGAAACAACCAGTATCATGGAAAGTAAGAGGATTTTTTTCGTGGCCCAATTTACAAAAGTATACCCATAGGATCCATGGGGCTGCTATCTTTACCCACATTTACCATAAGAGTCAGCCATTCATGTGGGTAAATATATGCATGCATGGATTCCATGGGATAGCGAAAAATGCTGGAAGGGAAGAAAGACCAGACGTGAGTGGTGTTTCAAATAGATGTTTTTCATATTATGTTTACACCGCTTGAAATTTGTGGAAAGGATCCAATTTGCCAAAACATTTTCGAAATGGTTGTTTCAACCACCAAAACTAATGCATCAAGCATGGATTCCACCAGTGTTTTTCGTTGCTGCAAGTTGTTTGTTTTGGTAAGTTTTCCGAGTTTCGTGCGAGTTGGGTTAGGCTTTTCAGCTTCTGTCGTGTTTTTTCCCTTGAAACCCGGCAGGTCTCGTCCTGAAATACCAGCGCGACTTCACGTACAGAACGCCCGTTTTGCACTGGATGATGCTCCATCATGACTCCGGGAAAAAAGGGAGCCCCGTGAATGGGAAATGCAGCAAAAAGAACCGGAATTTATCATTTCTCATGGTAGGAATTTTATGTTTGTTGTTGCTGGGAATCTACCTCTGATATTATGAACATATACAGAATGTTTTGATTCTTACACTCTAGTAGACTAAGATAGCCATGGCAAGTATATACCACTTTGATGGTATTTACTTGTACCGGGAAAGATCAGGAACTTTTCCGTGGCTACGTTAACTCTCATGGTAATTCTTTACGAAATGCTGCAACGAAGAGTTGCTCGCTCGCAGGACATGCTTCACAATCTCATGATGTGGCGAGCCATACGGCATCAATTCATCTTTGGTCAAGAGGTGAGAAACGGCGGTTGACGGACCAGTTGATATGGTAAACACCTCATTATTTACAAATGTTTTATACATGTCAGGTGGTTAGCTGGATTTCTGAACCATTAACAGTAACTCATGGGATCTATATAAAATATATATTCACCCACATGAATGACTGATTTTTATAATAAGTGTAGGTAAGTATACCATACCTGGATCCTATGGGTAAAGCAAACAATTTGACGTATTTTTGGTGAAGGGAGCTTGATTTTTGTTCAGCGAGTGTTTATTTTAAGGTTGGTGAATGTTTATATAGTACGTGGCAGTTTTATGCATTGGGTACAAACTGAATCTCAAAAAAGACAAAGTCGACCAATGATGTCACAAAAAACAGCTTCAAATCTATGATAGAGATGTAAACTTAAAGAACGAATTAGTAATTCATGTGTTTAGTCTGTTTAGTGGTGATTTCCTGCCTTCCATGCTGTTTTTTGTGTGAACTTTGTTTTTTTTTTAACCACGACTTTCTGGTCTTCCGAATATCTTTCATTCCTACAGGTTGGCCTTGATTCCAGAGGGAAGGATCACATATCCCGTCCAAGCGCCGCCACTTTTTGACTCGATGATTTTCCCCCCCAAACTTCCCGTTTGGGTCGGATACACCCCCCCGAAATTCTAACATGGTTCACCTGAAAAATAATGCGTTCTGGTTTCCAAATGTGACTTTCCTTTTTCGAGGTCGACTTATTTTCAGGTGAACCATATCAAATTTGTGGGATACATATGTTTCCTCGCTTCCTTGGGGGGGTAAGGACGACTTGCTTTTCACCATTTGGGGTAAACCAGCCTTGAGGTGGTTTTGAAATCCTGCAGGGATTCCTGCGGATTCCCATGGGATTTTAGGTATATATTTTACCTCCATGAATGGTTGGATTTGTATGTTTTTGTATCTTAAATTATATGGTAGGTAAACATACCAATCCCATAGATGCTATGAGATATATCATAATATATCACAATAATATTGTTTGATACAGACATCTACGACTCATTTTTGTTCCCTTGGGAAAAAGATTCATATACATCTTCCATCAACGGTCGGTTTACCGCAGGCGAAAAGCGGGCACATTTCGTGTCCTCGGCAATTTAGCTTTGAAGCTTATCTTCGAGAACGCTTGGGGCACATCGTGGTTTGCGTCGTTGAAGTGGATCGTAACATCTGGCTGATGATGCTTGGATGTATATCATGGCTGGTCAACCTACCCCCCATGTAAGGTACCCCCATGACAAATACAGCCTTAATAAGGGGTTACTAATTACTAACCATAGTTGTTCCCTTAATAAGGCCTTATTAAGGCTTTATTTCTCATGGGGGTACCTCACATGGGGGTAGGTTGACCAGCCATGAGTATAATGCGCATATTGACATGAATATGAAATGACATGAAACTGTAATCGTAACTAGTCATAGGATCCATGTATGATATATTTACCCACATTTGGGTGGTAAATGTATGTAAATATACCGTACACATGGATTTATGGGTATGGGAATGAGTATGGTAGTGATTCATGAATGTGAGCAAAAAAAGAATATTTGGGGTATCTGAATTTAAGACATTTGTGTCAAAGGGAGTAAAAAGTGAAAAAAAATGTGCTTCCCGAATTGGTCGTAATAGTAATGGAGGAGCTCGGTTTTTCATGACCAGAAGAAGTTGACAAAGGTACTGGGCGGGAAAATCCCCAATGTTGCGTCACAGTCTCCCAGTAAAATTGAAGCAAGGACACACCCTTAGATTTTTCCTTGGGAAATTCTGAAGCACTCCAACTATAAGACATCTGCCCATTTTTCTAAAACAAAGTGCACTTAGTTCTTGCCATGCAAAACTTGCCGAAAAACTGAGGACATTGTTAGTCTTAACACCTTTGGTCTATTGGTGCATCAATCTGGATCTTCTTCATGTGGGTGAGTTCCTATGCTTAACCGCTTATTCCTTATTGGCCTTGGGCTTTCTTATTGGTCGATTGTTGGAGACGGATACTTTATGGCTCACACCGACATTACCAACAGATGCGCGGCAGATCTTAGTCCTCTTCTCAGGCACTAGCATCTTGCCAAGCAGATGATGGTATGTCCCCTAGGGAACGATGAAACACATCCGACCCAAACGAGAAGTTTAGAAGATCATTGACTCAAATGTGCCGGCGGGTTTGGGATAATGCTAGTTCCCTGGAGGATATTTGTTTCAGGTGTTTTTTGTTTGCCATTCTCAACTGTCAGTATCACCTAGACCATAAGAGTGTTGTCTTTTGATTCTGTATGTTTAAAATATGGTCCAATTAAGATTGGTTGATGTTGTTCATGTCATGTGGGGGATGATATTTATTATTCTTGTTTATCAAGGCAATGGTATTATCCTTGTGGTTGATACTGGTAATACCCTCCCGAAGTTTAATATAGCCCCTGAAAAATGGTGGTTGGAAGACTACTTCCTTTTGGGATGGTATATTTTCAGGGGTATGTTAAACTTCCAGGGGGTATGCTTTCTTTATTTGCCAAATAATGATCAAATGTTCAATGTTCAATATCGTTGAAGTTGAATTGTATGATTCATTGTTCTTTGTATGTCGCTTGTTTTCAAGCTTTAGTGCTTCAGCTTCTTTGCTTCTGGAGATTCACGATTTCAATTTGTGATATTCTAAAACTCTTCGGATTTACCTATATACATATACCCTTTGGTAAACTAATATTGAATATCCCCCTTTTTAAAAGGAAATACATCTTCAAAGGGTCCATTTTGCATTGCTATGTTAGTTTACCTAGGTGTACATAATTCTACCTGAAGCTCCCTAATTTCAACATCACTCCAATCATCGTGTTGTGAGAGAAAAAAAACATTTCCCCGTTATAAGTATCCCTAGGGATCCAATCACCTTGTCAGATGATGATTCGGGTGTAAAATCACTTAAACGAAACGAATGGTATTTAGGTTCCATTACCATTCTCAGAAGGTGATTGAATCCCTAGGGTATACCAATGTCCAACCAACCAAAATTTCCAAACCGGTACTTTCCCATAGCTGATTCAGTACCCATTTTTAAACTTCCAAACCAGCCCAAGAATAAAACAACTCCGAAGGTATTCCGGTTTTTTGGCATGTTTTTTTTTTCTGAAGGCACTTACATGCTCATGAAGCACTACGACCTCAATGAACAACGAATGGACGCAGAATTGAAGTTTGGAGCTCCTGGTTTGGAAAAGGTGGAGCTGCAAGAGGCTGGAATGGCTGGCGATAATTTTTTTCCAAGCGGTGAAAATTCGGAGAATCGGATACCCTCGGGGAAATTGGAGAATTTTCCATCCTGAAAACTACTAGTTGGTGGTTTTCAAAAAACAACTACATGAATGATTGATTTTTATGGTACATCAGTAGGTAAATATACCCTAGGTGGTGGTTTCAAATGTTTTTTATTTTCACCCCGATCCCCAAGGAAATGATCCAATTTGACGTACACATATTTTTCAAATGGCTTGAAACCACCAAGTAGACTAGCTAATATCCCCTCAAAAGGGGAGCATGTTTTGTTAAGGAAATGAATCATCTGAACCAACCATCAGTTTTCAGGGAGATGTTCGTTAGTTTTCAGGAGTGTAAAAGGTTTGTGGGAAGTTTGGGCGACGTTTTTACTTTTTGGGGGGATTGGCATTGGTGTATCATTGTCTCATGGACATTGATAGGGTTGTAGGGTTACCCATCAATTTCCCGTATGAATGGGTGGTAACAGTAACTCTCGCTATGTGCGGCTATGTTTTTCTGAGAGGAGACTCTTGTTGTTGTAGAGATGGGTTGGATGTTTCTCAAAGGATAAATCTATGGATAGTTTTCCTAATTCGATTTTTCTGTAGGGGATGGTTTTGACTTGATTGAAGATTGGGGGAAATAATGATTTATAAAGATGCAACAACAACAACAACAAAAAAAAAGTGCATTTTGTACAGGTGCCACCTGCTTTAAAACAAAAAATCACAACAAAAACCACCTGTTTCTCCACCTCCCAAGCCTTCGCCCTTTGCCAGGTGGACTTGGGTCGACCTCCCATAAGCGACCCCAAACGGTTGCGGTTGACCTCGGTAAGGCGGGGGTTTTTGGAATCGGCCACGGGAACCCACGGGAAGTCCCAAGGGTCAATGGTTGGCAGACTGTTTTTAGGGGTTTCAAAGTTGATGGAAATTAACGAACTGCAATGGCTGGAACTTCCAGGTTGGTGGTTTTCAAAATGTTTCAAATGTTTTTTTGTTTAATTTTCACCCCCGATAGATGGGGAAATGATCCAAGTTGACGAATGTTTTTCAGATGGGTTGTTCAAGCACCAACTATAAGTGATGGAATGAGACTTAACCAAAATCAGATATTTCTCCTGGAAATTTGAAAAGTTTGGGAATGAAACTTAACGACCAGGTGGTGGTTTTCAAAGATTTTTGTTATGTTCATCCCGAAATTTGGGGAAAAAAATCACCCATTTTGAATCATATTTTTCAATGGGGTTGGTTCAACCACCAACTAGGCCTGATTTTCTTGGGGGATCATGGCATTAGGGGGGGGTTACTGTTAGATTCTGATTGGTAATGTGTGTCAAGTTAAAACTGCCAACAATACGGAGTGTTTTTTTTCACCGGAGAACGGGAGGGTGTTTTGAAATAGCAATTCTTTGACCTTAAACAAAAAAAACACCACATGTTGTATTTTTGGGGGGTCTTAAATGATTAAAAATCTTGGTCCCTTCATCGAAGCATCCCACAGGTACGCTTTCATCTTTGAACTACTGGCCTTCTGGCAAGCCATCCAGGCGTGATTCACATCCGGTGATTCCTCACTACTGTTGATGGAAAGAATCCTGCTAACCAGTTGAGGGAACGGTAGTTGATCAGTTTATCTCATTTGTTTAGCAAGGTTTTGCACATCCCAGGTGGTTGTTTGGGATTTCTTAACCATCAACAGTATGCTTCAGAAAGTCAGAAGTGAAAAAGAAGTGAAAAATAAAGCCCCCTTAGTCCCCCTTAGGAAAAAACTGGGAGCACTTAAAATCACTAAATCATTTTGGAGTGTTTGTTTCCCTTCGAATCATGGTGCATTGTTTTTGGGTTGGTATCATTCATCATGAAACCAAAGTAACTGAAGTACCACAAGTTGAAGTGGGAAGCGATTTTGTTGTCGACTCAACATACTTAGTTACAGGGACAAGTCAGTTTCTTACGGTAAGGTTGGTGACTTGTTTCACTTGAAGGGTATTGATTGGGAACTCCCTAGTTCACAGCGGGTATATCTAAGCATTCTTAATGAATCGAAGCCGTTTTTGTAACCACGAAATCCGCTGATTTTCGAGTGTTTCGGGGGCCCGAGGGTGGGATTGTTTCACTTCAGTGGATTCTTTCACCTTGGTGGTGGTGGTGGTGGGTCAAATTGGGAAATGACTAACCCCCAATGATTGAGGGAAAATGATCCGATTTGACTCCAAATGATTTTTGCTTCAAATTGGTTCAATACAAACCACGAGGTATTGATGTTGTAGTCAAACCCGAAAAAGATGGAAACTTCACTTGGGATGATGACATTCCAAACAGAAGCCGTTCAGATGAAGCTATTTGTTACCTAAGTTACTGTCAGCATGATAGGAGGTTTCACTTTTTTGAGCGATGGTGAACATGCTCGATAGGACAATCTGTCATCCCTTTCTGAAAACATGGTTGCCAAGTTTTGTTAGAGAAAAAAAGCGACAGCCAGGTTGTCATGTTTCACCCGAAAATTATTCCTTTTTTACAACAACCAGCCAACAAACAATCAAAACCAACCAACCGCGACAGCAACAACAACAACAACAACAACAACAACAACAACAAACCCTTGAGGTCACCTGTTTGGTTCTTTTCTACTTGAGCGTCTCTTTCGAGACTTGGCGTGGTGTCTTTCTTTATGCATTGGCTTGGGCCGAATGGCCTTTGATGCTTTTCGGTGTCCCTTGGCTGTAGCTTGAAGCTTGTATTTTGGATTGATGGGGAGAGGGTCCATCTGAAAAAGGGTAAATAAGTGAGTTCCCTACCCAAATTGATTTTTTGATTAAAGGGGTGGTAATAAATAGAATAGGTCAATTGTTTAGGTCGGATCTGGGTTGAGTTTATGAATCACTCCTTTTTCAATAGTTTTAAACATCACCTTTATGGGCCTTAGAATGAAGATTTCATCCACCTTTTATGATGTTGCTACAGGGGACATTGGTAATACCCTTGGGATCCAATCGCTCACCAAAACTGAGGTTTTTTGGTTTCATGGAACCGAAAAATACCTTTTGGTTTCGGAGGTAGTGATTATACACCCCAACCGCTCATCATCTGACGGACAAGGTGAGCCTGGATGTGTAGAGATTGTAAAGCTAGTGGGTTCTTGCTTTCTTATCCCTTAACTTTCAAAAGATCAGCAAGCTGTTGCAGCTGTAATCTCACCCATGACGGATCCATGTATGATCATATATTTACCTCACATTTATCTAGCTGATTTTCTATGGTTTGAATTAGTAGATGAAATAGATACCCAAATACCATCCCATTAGTAGATGGTTTAAATTTTTATCCCATTAGTAGATGGTATATTATTAGTTTTCATCATTTATCCCGTCTCACCGTCCCATGGGGAATCCGGGGACCAATGGGCCATGGGGCAGAAATGATTCCATCTCCCAAGGTCATGCCTGTCCTCCTTGAACGCCTCACCCTACGGAGTTCCATTGGTGAAGAAACGGACCGAGTTCCGTTTGGCTGGGAAAAAGATCCATGGTTAGGGGGAGGATTTTATTTTGAATTATGAAATTCAGTGCGTTTCCAAAAGAAACTCTGTCAAGAGTTGCTGTGTCATTTTCCCATATCATCCATGGGACTGGTATATTTACCCACATTTACCATAAAAATCAACCATTCATGTACAGTAGGTTAATATACCAGTCCCATGGATTGTATGGGCTTGTTTTTGATTCTGTTTTTGTTTAAAGATTGTTGTGTGTTTTATACCTGTTCCCAATGTCCGACACCCCAAAAAAAACTGCCGGATTTTTCTGCCCTGGAAGTCCAACCACCTTTTTTTATAGGTTGGTTTCCGAACCACCATTTTTTATAGTAAGGTTTATCATCTTCCAAAAGGAACCACCATTTTTAAAATGGTGGTTGACTTCCAGGGTCTGTGTTTTTTTTCACGTCGCAGGACCAGAGCCTAGTTCGGAAGGTCTCCTTGGAGACGAAATCCATGATGCTCAGGTGGCAGTGAACCCATGACGAGTTTTCCCATGGGAGTGATATATTTACCCACATGAATGGCTGGTTTTTATGGTAAATTAGTAGGTAAATACACCATATCTACTTGGATCCTATGGGCTGATTTTTAGGGTAAATGAGTAGGTATTTTATGGTAAATTAGTAGGTAAATATACCGTTCGTCCCATAGATCCTATGGGCTTGTGGATTTTGTTTACCACAAAACAACGGATAGGATGCGGAATCGTCAGTTTGATTGCATTGGCATCCGAAACCGAAACCAAAAAGGTGGAATTGAAATTAATACCTCTAAGACCGACAACGAAAAAAGCAGTGAAAAAGAAAAACCTTCCTTATATTTTTAGTTGTTATAGAAAATGAAAAACTATCCAGTTACCAAGAGGATCCGTGGGACTGGTTCTGTTTACCTACATGTTCCACAAGAAAACAATCAAACGTAGGTAAATATGATTTAGATCTACCACACTTGGAATCTATGGGTTACTGTATACACTATTGTGAATGGGGTTGAAAAAGCGATGGAGGACCAACCATTAGATGTCACGCGTTTTGCTTCGGCTGAAATTATAACCCCAAGTTTCATAAGAAATTCAGGTACGGTTGTTTACTATGTGTACCAGCACCTTCAAAGGGGTGCCAATTAAACCCTAAGGGATGGTGAATTGAAACGGAACCATTGTTGTTGTAGTCTAGCCATGAATTTGTCTATCAGGTGTGTACAAGCAAGGTGGTTTGGTTTCAACAACGGATACACCCCTGAAAACTAACATATCCCCTGAAAATTGACGGTTCAAAGACTACTTTCCTTTTGAAATGGCTCCATTTTAGCGGACATGTTAATTTTCGAGTGTGTATTTTTTACCCCTGTTTACTGAAGATTTCCCCTTTTTGTATGTTTTTTCATTTAGTGAAGATGTCCATTTTGAAAATCTTTGTGTTTCACGCGGGTTGAAAGTGCCAACACAAGTTGGATGAACTTTGCAACTCACTGCATACAAATGGAAGTCGTTGCCACCAGTAACAAAAATTGATGGTTCCTTTTGGATGCTGATGATGATGATGACGATGATGTTGAACCCTGCTTTGAAAGACTTGTGAAGCTCACAAACAGACATCATGGAAAAAATGGCTGGCCAAGGACTTCCAGGGAAATTCGTACCCTTCTGGGAACTTATAACATATCCCCTACAATCGCCGGGACTTTGAGTCCATGATTTTCCAAACTTCCCCTTTCGGTGGGATATGCGTTTTAAGCTAACAGAATTCGCCTTCCAAAAGCACCTGACAGCTAGTTTTGCATCTGAGTTTTGGATGGTTGGAAGACTTTCTCGTTTCCTTTTCAGTTGGTGGCCTATGTTCAGGCGTTAGTTCGCTCTTAGTTTTTACGAAGTTGTATCTAAATTCCATCATTCACAGTTGTCATTCAAAAACATGTTTCTAGAATTTTGTTTCTTTAACAAACCCATTTTTTCCATCCTGATTTTTTTCAACAAACCCCATTGTTTTTTATCCACGGGAAGTTGTTCGTCAAATTCACTAGTTCCCGTGATTCGCAGGTACCACGTGCGTTTAGCCCAGCTCAAAGGCTACGAGGAACGCCATGATCCCGTCACGCGGAGGTGTGGCCACCGGTTGGGTTGGTTGGGAGGAACCCGTCGGGGGAAGTGGATGGAAAGGGGGAAAAGGCGTTTGGGAATGGATTTGTGCAGCAAAAAAGATCACTCGGATATAAATGTCTCACATATTTACCTACATGTGGTTAATCTTTCTCAAACATAAAGGAAAATATACGTACTATAAAGGTCGATGGGGGGTGGATGGGCATCTCTAAAGATCCTTCCCTTGGCCTTTGATAGGTTTCCCATAGGATTCCCATGGGATTGATATTTACCCACATGAATGGTTGATTTTTATGTTAAATTGGTAGGTACGGTAAATATACCGTTCCGTCCCATGGATCCGTCACGAGTTTTATTGGCATGGATAGTTTTGGAGATGTTTGAGTTTGGTCATCAATTCCGACAGGCGAGAATCGGCACACTTCACCAGTTGATATTAATTTTTTCGGTGAATTTACCAATGTTTTGAATCTACACACCCGAAGATTAACATACTGTTGAACCCGAGTCATGATGGTTTGGTTCAGATGATTTTTCGGATTTCAATTGGGTGAATTTGAGGTTCCATTTCTTAATCTTCAATTGGGTGTATCCCTATTTGCTTTAGCTAAGTTCTTGGAAAAACCGCAGAGAATTTGCATCCCAAACAGCCGAAGGCCGGTGGAGTCGAATCTTTCTCCACCAGAAGAGGCTCCACCACGTGGAGGAAAATCAGCAAACCTGAAAGCTGGCATGGAAACTGATGTTTTACACCTTGCAGAAAAGGGAGAAGAACTAACATCTATATGGGATTCCTTAGGGTTTCCCTAGTGATTTATGGGATTTACTTGGGATTTATTGGATGAAATTAGCATAGCCCCTCAAAATCAATGGTTGGAAGATGAATTTCCTTCGGCCTATTTTCTGGTGCCATGTCAGTTTCAGCGAGTGTATTTAGCAAACCTTCATGTTGAGGTTTCATGATAGTTTTTTGGGGGTGCAACGGATGATCACCTAGGTGGAGGTGGTTTCGAAGATGTGTTTTTGTTTCATCTAACCAAAGGGAAGAAACAATTTGACTCATGACGACATGTTGTCCACACCTTTGTGCGAAATAAACAAAACGTGATGTCACGAAAAAAATTATTGGGTGAAACAACCAACCACTTCCCAAGTGACTGATTTGGTTCATCCAATCAAAAATGTTCAACCATTTGAAGAAAAGATGGCGATCACGTCCGGGTATGTCTTGGTTTTCGGTAATTGGCGTGTTCAAAATTGCCCAGAAAAATACACAAAATGCCCGAAAGCTTTCATCGTGCTTGTGAGAATGGGTGGGTCCCTTATGACTCATAAGATCCATGGGACTGATATATTTACGGATCCATGAATGGCTGATTTCTTATTGGGGGCCGATGGCGAGTTCGTTCCTGAAGCCTCCAGTTTCAAGTGTTTTCTTTTTGAATAAAGCAATCTCGCCAAAAAAGGATATCCCTCCAAAAGCCCTGGATATTTTCAGGCTAAAGAATCATCACACTCTCTTCCAGCCCCATGTATCACTTCAACTACGGTGGGAATCTACCCTCGCTATAACAGCAAACAGCCCTGAAACTGCGACTTTTTGGCCCCAAAATTAAAGGATCATCTCAAATTGCCAATCATTTTTTCCGGTCATTGAGCTGTTAAACTTTCAGGGAATCTATGTATCACCAAACATGTCGTTGGTACCTAAAAATGGAGGAATCCTCACCTATACAAGCTGTATGGATACGACTTATGTAAGGGAATCCCCACCCCCAATGCACAGCCGAACATAAGGTACAGTACCTCCCTTAAACCAAATGAGAAGCACAAAGTCATGACTGGTCTACTTGGAGAATCATCCCAGGACTTGTTTCAGTAGTTAGGATCAAGCCCCATTTATAAGCCACAGAAAGACGATTTGGAAAGGGGACCCACAACCCGATCCGTAGAGGACAAAAGCGATCACCATGATTATTGAACCCACTTACTAAATGAAAATAATCCTCCAAGTACCTGGAAAACATAGTGTACCATTTTTTTTAGGCAACTGTGGGTGGTTTTTGGGGGTTTCCAGTTGATGGATATATAATCAGCAACTTGTTTTCCAAGTATTTCCCACAAAAAAAATGTATCCCCCAAGTATTTGGGATAAAGTTGATGGATGTTTCCCAAGTATTTCCCCAACCAAAACCTTGATCGATTTTGATCATCCTCCAAGAACCCCCCTTGTCGAACGAAGCAGGGCCCTGTGGCCAAGACCTTGAAATCGCCGGTGCGTGCGGCCGTGCGTGCCGTACAGCATTTCAGGTGGCCGTTGAGATTTTTTTGGGGCGGCTGAAAAGTTGACAGATTCCCAATGACGGATTCCCCATGGGACGAACGGTATATTTACCCACTAAATTTACTATAAAAATCAACTGTTCATGTAGATTCCCATGGGGCTGGTATATTTACCTAAGCTGAAATGGTTGATTTTTATGGTAAATGTAGGTAGGTATACCAGTCCCATGGATTGTTTGGGTATGCATATGCGGAAACTTTGTGAATGAATTTTATGGGAAATATTTTATTCAAACAAAAGCTTGGAATAAACAACAAGTTCTTCAACAAAGTGTTTTTTTTGTTTGCCTTTGTGTACAACAACTTGTTGTTTGGAAGTTTTGAATATTTACAGGCGTTTAGATTCTTGAGCAGCAAACACGTTATTTTGATTCAAGCTTATAACAACCTGGCACTCAAGAAAATCACAGTGTTTAATGGTTGGTTCAGTTTGGATGACTCCAAATCATGACTAATGAAAAAACGGCTGTTTCACTTTGTTCATCTCATAGGGAAAATGATGGTACCCTTGGGATGGTGCGCTAGCTGTTTGACCCCCCAAGAAGCCCCCAAGAAATGCCCACTATATAAGGTGTATATGGGGTTGATTATTAAGGGTACCATCCCAAGGGTACCACCATTTTCCCTTTGTTCATCCTTTTTTTCCGGCGCGTGGTTGATCCCGCGCAGCCAATGTTTTTGTTGAGGTCTCCAACACAATGTGTGTGTGTGTGCACCTGTGTATCCCATGACGGATCTATGGGAATCAACGGTATATTTGCCATGTTTTACCTCCAGAAAAAGATCCGCCATGACCCATGAATTAGTAAATATGCATGGATCGCCCCACGGATCCGTCATGGGGTATAGAGGGTTCCCTAGAGCCCTAGAGATCCAATCACCGAACGTCAGATGATGAGCGGTTGGGTGTATAATCACCTCCAAAACGCAAGGTATTTAGGTTATATGAAACCATTCTCAGCTTCGGTGAGCAATTGGATCCCTACACCTTCGACCTTTTCTCCAATTTTTTGCAACAAAAGATGTGGTTCATCATCCAATCCAGCACGCCAACGATTTAAAATTGCTTGGACTTAGAGTTGTCCTTTTCAAAAAAGAATCTGCCATGGATTGGTAAGTATACATGCCAGCCCGATCCAGAGGGGATCGGTAAATTACCTTAATTTCAAAATTGATGGCTTGCCGATACCAAAATGGCTGGTTAAAGAAAAAGGCCGAACATAAAGCAACATGTAGGTACGGCACGCCATCTTTTCAATCAACTGTACCTTTTGACACGTGCTTCAACTATTTTTTATGGTTCACCCCCGATTTTGTAGGCAAATTCGATCCATCCAATTTGACGCCTTTCGCATCTTTTCCCAAAATGGTTCTTGGGAAAAAAAAACACCAACGGACCAACCAAAAAAAAATCCCACCGGACCGAGGCAAAGCAGTGCCCAAATGAAGGCACAAAGCACCTGGCAGCGTGGCCTACGGCTTTTTCGGCACTTGCCCTACAGTGCCCTTGGCGAAGAAAACGAACCAACGAGATGATGGGTTTGTTGGGGAGGTCGGTGTGTTTTTTTCGTTTGGAAAGTTGTTATCAAAAACGGGGGAGAAAAAAAGGGGGGGTGGGGTGGAACATAAAGGGTATATATATAGTGTTTGGATTTTAGATAGGTACTATTTTTGGAGGTGGGAAACCAATTGTTTTGAAGATCGACAAATGATGGAGAAGATTTGAAACCAAATATTGTGGTGGCACAAAAACCACCAACAGTTAGATATTGGTTTGAGTTTGAATCCTGCAACAAAACAGTCCGACCAAAAACTTCAGACAAGATCATCACATATGGGATATTGATTCGTATTGATATGCAAATTTGTGGTGATTTGTGTCGGATGTTGTTTTTTGGTTAGGACCCTCCAAATTGACTGAAAATTTGTGAAACAATTGAGCCACAAAAGCCCACAAAACTCCTCCATGCAATCTTGGTTGATGAAGGACCTCTATACTTATGGCTTGTCAACCTACCCCTTCCTAACATACAAGGCCTTATTGAGGGCTTATTAATCATTGGTTTCCCTTAATAAGGCCATATTAAGACCTGGAAATGGATCTCCGGTAACTGATTATAACCCGGGTTACCCATTGATTTTTGGCCATTTATAAAGGTTAACAACCTCCATTTAATAACGATCGGCGGCGGCTCGGGACGCTCACCTTTGTTGGTGAAGTGTGAGATTTGGCTTGGAAAAACAGCGGGGATTTTTTTTGAAGTGCAAAAGAGGGTCAGGGAAATCTTGGACCTCTCGAAATATACTTTTTTATACCCTAAAACAACAGAGGTTTTAATGGATGTAAATGGTTGAAAGAGCCATTTTTTCATTAGTCATGATTTTCAAGTCATGCAACTGAATCAAGCATTTTAATGAACATGGATGGTTGGTAGCAGGTATCCCAGACACTCCATGTATTATATATTCACCTACATGGATTGTATGGGTATACCATTCAAAATCAGGATAATATGATTTTTTTTTAGGAATCATGTCTCACCTTTTCAAGCATCGTAGGCTTAGAATCCTGGCAATTCTGACCTTTTGGGGGATGGTGAAAAATACGTGACCCCGAACTCAAAGGTTGTGAAACAACGTGACCAACCCCAACCTTTTGGGGATTCCAAAAAGGTCCACGCATTTTTCATCACCTGGGATGGTTTTTTGGACCAGCTCCCTTGCCTAAGGATGCTGGCGAAATGTCGGTCATGAGACATCTAAAGGTTTTTCCCAAAAAAAAAAAAGAGGAAACCAATGGTGAATAGTCCCTTAGATCATAAGAAGGCCCCGGCTATTTCTTGGAGGGGAATCGTGGCATTGGGGATGACGAATTCCATGGTTTTTTTAGACTCGGGATCCCAACCTGGACATCCTGACAGAAAGCCACACCCCAAGTTGTAGTACCTCCTATCCCTAAACAAAGCCTTGTTTGAATGGTTGGTTCAATTGGATGATGAACCAAATCGTTACTTGGAAAGTACTTGAAAATCACTATTTCCATCCGTTTGAAAACCTATATCAACTCGAATATCTGGTAAAGTTATGTTATATAAGGGTGTTTATGGGTTTTCTTCCGACTCATGGAAATCGAGGTGAACAACACGAAATTGAGCAGATTTTTAGCAGCCTCGACATCAACAACAACGAAGAGGTGTGGATAAACTGTTTGCAAAATGCTGTCTTGTTTGGGAAGAGATGAGTTGCGACAAATGTTCGAATTGCATGTTTGTTGCCACGTTGCAAGCAAAAAAACCTCTTGCCACAGAGTGAAACATGATGTCATATGACTTTCCGTTTCATGGCAATTTTTGTTTGCATCTACAGTTCAACAAACACCACAGCTGGAAAGAACTCTTTGTGCTTTGTCCTTGAGGGCTCAAAGTGGCGCCATATCAGTTTCTCAGTTTCCGGAGCGGTGTTCGCCACAGTGCTATTCACCCCTTCTCCGATCGCTTTCATCTGCTGTTTGGCTATCCTTCATTCAATTTCATTGACCTTTGGAACAGGATGCTGGACATGTACACCCAGACACGAAGTCCCTACTTGCCTCCCAACTATATGCCTCGCTATAACACGGCACTCGATAAGATGATTCAGAAGACCTTGAGGTTTCTCACTTTTGTTTTTGTGGTGGTGCCACTAAGCACCTTGACCTCCACACTTATCCTCGACATTGAACTTGACAGGGATGCTGCCACTTCTACAACCACTTCTATTCCGGCTCATGATGATGCCGATGATACCCCACATCACAAGCATGCTGAGCATGACAGTGAACCTACATGGGTGAATCTTGTGAAGGGCAATAACACCAATAAGCAGTCTTGTGGCCCATCTTTCTGTTTCAGTGCAGGATCGGCTAATTGCTTTGCAAAAAATCCAGCTCCCCTTTGTTTCGTGGGCTGAAGAAAAGTGTTTGTTTAGTTGGAACTGTTTCTGTCGTTGTCGTTGTTGTTGCTGTTGTTGTTGTTGTTGTTGTTGTTGTCGTTGTTGTTGTTGTTGTTGTTTGGTTAAGGCAGTTTTTGGGAGATCTATTCAAGCTTACACTCCACTACACAGTTTTGGGTTGTGTTCTCCCATCTTGGCTTTGATGCGGTTTTTTCGCATCCGAAAGAAATCCAACCCCATTTGCGTTTGGCAAAAAACCATCAGAAAACTTCAACCGACAAAACATAACCCCATAGGATCCATGTATGGCATATTTACCGACATTTATCATAATTAGCCAAACGTGGGTAAATAGATCAGTCGCATGGATCCTATGGCTACGGAAAAGCTTCAAAACTCCAGTAGTTCCTAACATCGCTGGCTGTAAAGTTGGAACAGCCGGTGGGTTGGAAGCATTGCTTTCAATGTGAGTGACTACCGGAGGGTAGACAACAAACCATGATAAAAACTGGGTAAAACGGGTCTTTTTTTTGTTTGAACCTTCCCAACCAACTGAGGCTTAAAGGCTGTCTATCTTTGCATCCAGTATGTCATGACAGGGCCCAATGAACCTAAAGTCTGCATGCGGGATCGCCCATCAGATGATGTTGAAAAGATGGATTTGCCGGATGGAGCTTTCAGGGAGGACAAAAGTTTGAGAAGGTCGACATGGAGTTTGTATCAAAAGTTTCAAGGAGCTCAAGCTAAAGAAGCTAAAGGAGAAGTGGAGGACCAAGTGAAGCAAGTGAAGCATGTAAACCCAGCCATGCTTGCAGTGATTTCAATCACTTTTGTGACACTTTCAATCTTTGCAGTGCTGGTGAAGCCCATTTTTCTATGCCGACCGTCAGGAAGGTCAGTGTTTGAAGATCCTCTCTTAGAGGATGGTGATAGCATAGTGGATATCGTATAAAAAAAACGAAAAAATAAAAGATAGATACCCTTTGAATGGACATTTTAAGATGTCCTTGTCACCGTGTCCACTTGTCAACATTTCTCAAGCTTGCGACACGGTGATATTTCTCCGAAATTCGACTCCCATTTTGGACGGATGCCTGAAATTCTTGTAGTGGAATCGTTTCACCTTGACAAAAAAAGATCCAACAGCCTCTGAAACAAAAAGCCAAGACCGAAGCAGCCTAGAGGCTGGTTTTGCGTCAATTTCTAGCCGTCTTCTAGAATGTTTTAGAGATAGAAGCTGAAACAAATAATTAGATTTTAGATGATGTTAGCAAGGCAATCTCGGTAATCTCCATCTTTACATGAAAAGTTAAATTCCCATGCTTCAGATTCCATTCGAAACGCACTCCCTGCGGTTTCAGGTGATGCTCCCAGACCTGGCAGCACACTGGAAGGTCTGCATGGATTTGGTTCCCATGACGGATCCATGGGAATTTGTAAAGTATTTATAGCTACATGAAAAACCACAAAACATGAACCATTCATGTAGGTCAAATATATGCCAGTCCCATGGATCCGATGGGGTTGGAATGCAGAAAATCCAAAAAAATAATCTTCAGGGATCACAGAATTTGTTTCTTCAGGGTCCTCAGGCGAGTTTTTTTCTAAGTCCCTCAAATGCTGACTTAGTTCAGAATTGAGAAGTCTAATTTGCTAAGAGCTCTGGGCGGCTGGTGAATGGGGGAGATTATCAACCGTGGCAAACGTGAAGTGTCCGAAAAGGCACCATCCAAACATGGGAAAAGACAGGCCCTGGTGAATTTGTCCTACCATACTGGAAGTTGGGAATGATAGTTTATTCTAACACGGTATGACACTGTTCAAGTCTGAAATCCTGCACAAGTTGATTTTATCCCATTATTTACAAGGTTTTATACATCCTAGGTCGTGCTGGATTTCTTTCATCAACAGTAGGATATGATTATGATGATTTTATGACGTTTCTTGTGCAGAGACTGAAGCCATCTTTCAGGATGCAATGTTCATCGTGATGAAAAAGTGACTTTAGTATTCAATGTCACTATATTCATATAGTATGTTCTGGCCAAGGTGACTGCAACAGAAACACAGAAACTCCAGGTATGTGCAGGTCGTAGTGTTGAAGATGTGTTTGTTTGTTTTTTTTTCGGAAACCTGGGGAAGTTGTAGTTCAAAACCATCGCATCGGGTGGGTTCAAAGACGTGTTGGTTCGTGTTTGCCCCGAGCTTGTTGGATTTGCCACCACTTTGACTTTCCCCAGAGTTTGTTCATTCATGGTTGAGGGTGTTCAACCACAAACGAACTGCAAAATATCACCAAAAGATTAGATATGACTAGTTGGATGTCCCAGGAAGTTAAGATCAAAAGTTAGTAAGTGATTATAACCCCAATATATCCCGATTAATAAGTAGGTTATAACCCATTTACTAACCTTTGATCCTAACTTCCTGGGACATCCAAGACGACTTCTAATGATACTGTTGATGGTTCCGACATCTGGCGAGAAAACCACTTGGGATGTATAAAACCTTGTAAATAATGGGATAAACTACGAACCTCAACTGGCTTTCTCCGCCGGATTTCTGAATCATCAACAGTATGGCGCAGTTGAAACCACCGATAACCTTCGATACTGGTTTGTAAGATCATCCAACTGGTCAAATTATAGCGACATCACCCGACCTCACACGAAAAGGTAGCTAAGGAAGGGAAATCCCCTTATTTCAAGGAAATACAGGTTGGTGAAATATTATAATTTGGAATCCAAGGTCAAATCAAACTACTCCTCTGAAGTTTTAACATAGCCCAAAAACGATCGTCTTCCAAGCATCTTTTTTGAGGGGCAAGCTGTCAGTTCTACAAAGTGTAGTGGTGATTTTAGAGAAAGGCCAATCAGGAAAACATACCAATAATAGGATCCATAAGATTGGTATATTTACCTACATTTACCATCCAAAATCAGCCATTCATCCGGGTAAATATATCGTTGATTCCCATGGGAATCCATCGCCCTTACGTAGGCGATGGGCTTCTTCCATGCGATGGACTCTGCTGAGAAGTTGCTGGCGAGCATCGACTATGATGGTGGGCAATGGAGCCGTGGGGTCGTGTGGAAAAGGGAAAAGGTGTAGGGATTTTGTTTTTTTTTTAAAGGCCCAAGCAAGTGCTACGTTAATGGATCGGAATTATAGTCAAGTAGTTCTCTTTTTGGAATATTTGATGTCTTGATTTAGAGTTTGTTAATTTGAAGTTTTGGAGTATGATTCAGAAACGACCTGGTTTCTTTGTTGACGGACATTTGGAACTGTTGAAGAACTTCCGTTCAGAAAGGGGGCTTTCTGCACCACTTGAAAATGATGTCAAAATATATATATATATATATACACACCCCTTAAGTTTGTAAGATAGCCTCTAGAGAATGATGGTTGAGAGACTACTCTCCTTTAGGGAAGATGACTTTTAGCTATGTTAAACTTTTGGGAGAGTATTTTTGTCACAGCAAAAAGTTCATCATCGACGGCCGGCTTAACAGCATCACACACTGGTTGTAGCATGTTGATGTTTTGTGACCCTGTGTACTACGCAGGAAATGATGGGAAGGTTCCCATTCAGATTCAGGGTTGTAAATTTTGTGTTTTTTTCCAGATACATTTGAGGAATCTTAACATTGCTGGAAAGCGGACCTTTTCAAAGATGTGTGCTATTGAATAGGATTTGATTGTCCAGCCAACCAAGTACTTTGTTTTAGCATGGGGGCAATATACCATGAGTTTGATTGTAGTATTGCAGTAGGGAAATATACCGTTTTTATCCGTTTTTCCTACTGTGTATACAAACCAACCATTACTGATTACTCATTCAACATGATGAAATAATCGTATGGTCGGGAAGAATTATGTAATTGAAAGGGGCTATGAATTAGTGGTTTCAGTTGTTTCCAATCATTTCCCGTTGCCTCTGGAAATGATCCGTGTTGATCCATTTTGACTACTATGTTTTTAACAGGTCGAAAACACCAACTACATACAGTAGACGAGTCTTAAATCATTATGATCTTGAACTACAGTATCTGGACAAACGATCAGGTCCGCCCCCACCCTTATTGGACCGTAATACTTCACCTGGAGTAGCTATATATGTTGAATTAGAATCTACACTCCTACCAAACAGAAAGAAAGTTAACAGCAATCAAATAGATAGATAGATAGATAGATAGACTGATTTATCATTTAATGTTTCACCAAACCACTGCAAATTATACAAGATTCGTCAAGACCACTGAGAAAAAAGACTTGTGAAGGTTGACCACTCATTACACCCATAGGCTCCAAGCAGCTCACATGGAGCAAATTCCAAGCGCTGGCTGCATTAGTGACTGTGACTGCAAAGGATTTGATTGATTGGATTCAGGATGTTCTTAAATGTGCTGAAGAAGGCCTGTCCTTAAGAAATCATCCATGATATCCTCCATTTCCCATAGCATCCATGTATGGTATATTTACCCACATTTACCATAAAAATCCACCAAATGTAGGTCAATATACCAGTCCCATGGATTGTATGGGTTTAGGCGAGGCCATTCTGATATTGCTTTTGATTCAGTTCCAAGCACCAGGTGGTGCAAACAGAGTCGGGAGCAATTTGGAGCCATGTCTTAGACCAATCCATCCCTTGGTTCAAGGAGAACCCCAAAGGACAAGTTTTTTTCAGTGGATGTATGTTTGGGCATTGAAACAACCGTTTTCTATGTAAAGATTTGGTTCATCATCCCATTGAGAACGCCAACTGGTTATAGATAGATGGCTATCAGGTTCCTGGTTGTATAGAAACAGATTTTGCATTTAAAACTTGGCTGTTCCTTTTTTTTCCAGCGGAGAAAGTTTTCAGGCTCGAGTCGTTGCCTGCCTGCTCCATATCTTGGTTGGGGCCAAAAATATTGATTGTCCTGTAAACATGACTGTTTTGAAATGCCATGAATTCATGAATACAGGGCTTTACGCATCTTCACATGAAATGAAGTCTTACACAGTATGTCTTGCATCACACTTCCAGCTTCCAGTTTCCATTTTAACATCTTTAGGGTGACTCCATCGCAAAAAGACACTGAGGCCATTTCTACTGAGAAAGAGTATCTCTGGCGCATTGCGTCGCGTTGGTCGCTGATGTGAAATTTCTGGAAGGGATGACCCTTCAATATCCTTAGCTGGGGAAGGATCACGTTTGGACATATCCCCAAAAACCATGCGGGGCACATTTGAGTGGATGATGTTCCTTTTCCTGTTTGGTGGTGGGATATGCCAGTTTCCTCAAAATTAATGTCCCAAGTTCACACGTTCACACGTCAGATTTGAAGTCTTTGGTTTTAAGAATGGTTGGAAGGGCCTTTTTGAAGCACCCAATCGAAGAATGATCCTGCAAATCAGAAATTCGCATTTGGAAAAACACACAAATTTTGAAATCCATTTATTTTGAGAGTGTCCACTGGCACTGAACCAGCCAGGAATGTTGCAATTTTTTGCGTGATTTTGCAGCCAGGAATGTGCACGAGGACTACAATTTGCTCTTCAGCCTTATTGATCGAGACCAAAATGGAAGGAGCCGAGAGCCGAAAGAAATGGACGAAGGTTGTACTAATTTCACTGGAAGCCCCCAAAAGTACACATGATTTCAAGTTAGCCTAATCATGGGATCTCAAAATTGGTTGTGGTTGTTTTTGGAAACCCTAGAACCCTGCAACGGAGATTTGAAATAAAGAACGTCGAAAGGTCCCCATGATTTTTTATTGCACGGCACGACGAAGGAAATAGCGAAGATGCATGAAATCCATGTATTTTGTTTGAAGAGCTACATCAAAAGTAGGTGGTGGTTTCAAACGTGTTTTTATCTTCACCCCGATCGCTGGGGAAATGATCCAATTTGACGAGCATATTTTTCAAATGGGTTGAAACCACAAACTAGATTATATAATCTTAAAATGAAATATGATATTGAACTACAGTATCTGGGCAAACGATCAGGTTCCCCCAACCTTATGGTAGTCGTGGAGCATTCCATCTAAACTTGCAACCGTAATTCATGTCGTTGAATCATAATGCTGCACCTAGAGTAGTTGCTAGTTATGTACCTTGAATTATAATCTATACTTCTACCAAACAGAAAGAAAGTTACACCCCCGGAAGATTAACGGCTGGAACATAATTCCCTGGAGGTTTGGTTCAGATCATTTTTCCTCTCTTTTCATCGGTGATGGCTGTAGGTTCCAGCCGTTAATCTTCCAGGGTGTATAAACCATACTCGTGCCCAGCGTGTACGATGCCATGCCTCGCCAGGATCACCGTCTTTGAAATTGCACGGTGGCTAGAAGACATGAAGAGCGGTGTCAACCTCAGGGAAACACGGCAACGTTTGTGTGAAAAAGACCCGAGAACAAGAAGAAATAACTCGCTCCAGAATGTACCTTATATGTATAGCTATGATCCATGATATGAAGATGCATGTAATCTACTTAAGCTATGCGAGGGCATGGCACATGTAGGTGCGGTAATAGCTAGCAGCATCATTACACAGTACAGAGTGTTTTGGGATGGCTGGTCTGAAATCGCCAGACATGTAATCAACCACTAAATGTGTTGATTGCCTCTTTTGCCATGCTACGCACTTTGAAACGTTTGGCTCAAGAAAAAGCGCGTATCCAATTTAGACTGTTTGCTTTCACTGCAGTTGATCACTGGTATTCACTTGACTTGCTACTACTGTCAAGCTGTTATTGGTGGTATATTGGGTACATACTGTGAGTTAACTGAGATCATTGAGGTAGGGTCTACGTACCGAACCCCTCATTACAGTTACTATCTTTCGCATACGTGCGACCCTTTTGCTTCTCGAGCTTGCTCGAACAAGATCCTGTATTTTTGCCCTCGCAATCCTTCATGTCCAGCCGAAAGAAGAGAGGTGGCAACCCAAATCGCCCCTCCCAAATTGCCCGGCAGAGGGCCGGCCTCACGTCGGCCCGAGACTTCCCAGCCGCGTTTGAGGGGAGAGACGAGGCAGGAGTGCTCATTGGGAGTGAGTCTTCTCCTGCGCCTGCAGCATTACCGCTGCCACCACCCCCATTGCCGCCTGTGCCTTTGGCACCACCAACCACACCACCGCCTGGTGCATCGAGTGGAAACTGGAGGTCCCCTTCTGGGGCTCCTGTGCGTGAGGTCTTCACGTCGGAGGTCAGGGCCGTTCCAAAGCCTGCGGATTTTGAGGAGATCCAAGAGGAGCCGTTGGTTGCATCGGGTCCATCATCGGGTTCTGGGTTGACTGGTCCAAGGCCAGTTGTTATCCGCCCTTCTAAGAGGAAGGCTGAGAGCCCAAGGGCCGAGGCAAAGAAAAAGGCTGAGGAGGAAAGAAAGAAGGCCGAAGCGGCAGAAGCTGAGGCCAGGAGGGAGGCTGAAGCGGCAGAAGCTGAAGCCAAGAAGAAGGCTGACAAGGAAGCACAATTAGAGGCAAAGAGAAAGGCAGAGGCAGAGGAGCAGAAGAAGAAGAGGAAGGAATCCAACGAGCGTCCTCTGATCGCTCTAGACTGGCATAATACCCTCTCGTTTGACGGTATTGAAGGCCACGGGGTGGCTGAAAGGTCAGCAGAGATTTTGAGAGGGCTTCAACAACGTGGCTTCGATCTATGCGTGGTTTCATTCGCCTCAAGCCCTGAGACTCAACGGGCGGTGCAGCAGAAGGCATTGCAATTCGAGTGTGAGTTGATTCGTCCGTTCACATCCATAGATATAGTGAACCGGAAATTCAGGAGTGACCCACAGAAGCGTCCGTCCGTTTGTGGACTTATCACATCAAAGGCTGAGCAGGTGAGCTTGCGTGGTGCTTGTGCTTTTGTGGACGATCAGTCCAAGCTCCTTCAGGACGTGGAAGATTTGCAGTCGAGGCGTGCCGAGAAGCATCGCTGCAAGTGCTTCAAGTCCGAGCCATACGCTCGGAGTTCATTGTTCAAACTTGCGGCTTTCTTGACCCGCAAGCAGCCAGAAGAGTTTCCTTTGCCATCATTGCTCATCAATATCTGCAGTGAGGCGTTGAAACTATTCGCCCAAGGGCGATTGAAGAAAGGCGGTTGAGCTGCACCTTTTTGAGCACGCGCTTGCGCGATATATCTTTGGGCTTTTGGTGATCGTAAGTACGATAGGTGGAGTTAGATCTTGATTTACTTCAAAGTGACAGTTTTGTGAGTTCAAGTTTCAAGACGATTACATCACGTTGGATTGAGTTGATTGTTTCTGTTGCGCGCTTGCGCGAGATACCTCAATATCAACTATTTCGCTGAGAAGCGACAGTTTTCAGTGTGACATTGTATTCGTTAAAATTGGTACTGAGTTGTGTTGCTTTATTTGCTTGTGAGATACGTACTTGCGTGAGACATCTCAGTAAAGATCCACCTCGCTGAAAAGCGATATTGCGGTGAGAGATTCTTGGAAGTCGCGTTTTGCGCGAGAGGATTGATATGATGGCGTCGAGGGGTCCAAAAAGATCTGTGCCAGCTACCCCGTTTCATGTTGTTGGTCCTGGAGGAAGTTTTACAACATCCAGTGAAAGTCCCATGACTCAACCAGCAGTGGGTAGTGATGAAGTTGCACCAGCTCATGCATCATTGCAGCAACCTTCAGCCTCGACATCGCATGCTTGTGTTGTTGCGCCTGGTCCCATTGTATCCCAGGAGATGGCCTCTTCAGCAGAGACCGGACAGTTCCGCTTTGGTGAGGGACATGGTCAGCCTGGTGGTCCTAATGTAGCGCAATTCAACACCCAGTATCGGCAAGAGAATACCTTCAATCAAGAAAATACTCAACAGAACTTCCATGCTCATCATTCTGTGTATCAACAGGTGAACCAGGTTGTAGATCCACAACAGCTTGAAGCTCTGGTATCATCTTTGGTAGAAGCTAGAGTTGAGTCCAATTATCATCAGATGAGAATGGCCGCTCAGCAGGAGATTGAAGCTATCAGAAGCCAGGCCGGGACCAACCAGCAGGCACTGGAGGAAGCGTTGAGGGGTAGACTTGCGCAGATACAATCAGAGGTAAGTATGAGGGATAGCATGCAACAACAAGCAGTTCATCAAGCTAGAGATGAAGCTGATCATCTTAGACGACAGAATGAGGTTGTAGTTAGTGAGGCTGAGGCGAGACTTCAACGATTAGCACAAGACAGAGATCTCCTCATGCAGCAAGCAGAACAAGCAGAACAACATGCAGCACGTTTGAGGGATGAGTTGCAAATCCTAAAGAGACAAGGTACCAGTGTACACACTCCATCCTTTGTTGAGACTGGAAGTGTAAGAAACTTCAATCCTTTTGACACTCCGACGCCTCCGGCGGTCGCATCAAATCCGGCTACTTCAGTTGCTGGTAGTCGTAGACCCCCAAGTGTGGCTAGTCAGACCCCCTTGGAAGTGAGTTACTGTGGAGTGTGTGGGGCCCAAAATGTAAAGGGTAGACCTACTTGTTGGAGATGCAATAGTTCTTTGAATGAGGCAATTAATGGCACGGTTGAGTTACACAGAGATGGGGTAGGAGCTTCTAGGCCCACTTTGACGTACAACATTCCTCCTCTTCCCGGTCGATCATGCGCGCCCAGCGCGAGACAGATTGTGCCTTGCAGCGCGTTTAACGCAGCACCGCAAGGGTCAGGGGGGATAGGAATGCTGTATGGTGATGTTGGTGCAAGGAATGTTTCTGTCACTTCTCAGTGTAATGCTAATGTACCAGTGAGGACCCAAGAGAATGCTTCAGCTGCAGGTTTTGCAGCACAGAATCAAGAAGGGTCTCAGCACTTTAGAGCAGACACCCCAAGAAGTCAGGCTTCTACGTCGAGTCGTTCATCAGGTGGTTGCCCATCAAGTTTGCCAAGTAACTGGCTGAATGTTGGCGAGACAGATGAACATGTCTACAAGATCAAGCACCTGAAAGGGGTTCATATCACCAAGCTGCCGACAGATGCGACATCATGTCGTAAATGGAGGGCAGCATTTTTGGCTGCAGTTAGCCGCATTGATCTGACGTCAAGAGATGTTCTTGTCAAGTTTTCGGTTTACTGCATGGATTCCGGACGCGGCCGAAGATTCCGTGAGATGCTTCAAGCGTCAAATGACTTTGTGATGTTCAACAAGCACGTTGCTGCGGAGCTCATCAAGCCTGAGGTTCTTTCTACCAACTCTGATCTGGCACATGAGTTGACTTCGTGGGTTGAAGCGTGTGCTTCCAGGCAAGAGGGACCCAAAGGTATGGCTCTTATGAACATCATCATTGGATACTATGAGACTGGAACGGACCATTCGGTGGCTTTGAATCAGATGCACCTACTTGGTTTGAATCTGGAGGGCAAAACCCAGAAGGATCTGACGGAGTTTGTGAAGAAGGCCAACTACATTCTTCATGGACTCAAGCCTGCAGACAGGCCAGCCGAGGCGACTATGTATAGTTGGCTTTGGCACCAGATCAAGAGGGTACCCATGTTGAGCAGAATGGTTGACAAGGTGAAATCCAGCGCAAGGAATTCAAGGAAGAGATCTTTTGAGTGGATTTGGACGCAAATTGCAGAGGAGATCCGTGAACGAAGGCATGACTCCAACTATGAGAATGTTTCCAAGGGTCTCAAGTCTGCTCCATCCAATCAGCTTGCACTCGCTGCTCCAAAAACGGAGCCACCATCAAACCCAGGTGGAAAGGGAGACAAACCTCCAAAGCCTCCAAAACCTCCAAAGAATCCCCCAGCTGCTCCTGGAAAGGTATCAGATGACCCGCCAAGAACTGAAAACCGAGAAAAGAACCCGTGTGCACTTCACGCTGCTGGTCACTGTCGGTTCGGTGAGCGATGCAGAAACTTGCACACTGGTGAACCTGGTTCTGAGGCAGCAAGAAAGGCCTTTTCAGAATATCAGTCGGCAAAGGGTGGCAAAGGAGATAAAGGAAAGGGCAAGAAGAAGGGTGACAAGAAGGGTGGAAAGGGATCCAAGTCCAACTTATCCACTCCAGCAGCTGTTGCTGCGGCTACATCGACGGTGACTATCACTGAGGTTGAGGGCCGAAAGGTCATGAGTGCTTGGGAAGGCTTTTGCACATTTTGCAGAAAGGCTCTTCCAAGTTTGGATATGTTTCTCAAGCTTAGCATTCCCATCCTCGCAACTGTTGTCTCATCGGTCGTGAATTCCATCGACAAAATCGGCGAGGCATCAGCAGCCGCAATGCTGAAGGAACCCATCAAGGACTTTAGAACTTTTTCGTTGGAGTTCCTAGGCGACACCGGGGCAGCCTATGACATCGGATCACTTAAAGCATTGGAAGAACAAGGCATTGACTTGAAGACGATTGAGCCATGGATAAAGGTTTTAGATCATCCGATCAATTTTTCTACAGGAGGCGGACAGCAGATGGCGACTGAGGCGATTCGCATGTATTGCGAGAATCTTGGAGAATTTCACATGCATCTACTGTCTAGTTGTCCGATGGCCTTATCAATTGGTAGGCAGGTTAGCAAAGGGAAGACATTTGTTTGGGAACATGGTCAGAAGCCATATTTGGCGCTCAATCATCGACGATGCAGGATCTGGTGCCCAAAGGACAACAGGTGGTATGCGAAACGGGTACAACATCATGTACCTATCTTCGCTGTGGAGGATCACAGGCTTGGAGAAATTGGCATGCCAGTGACTAGGTCAGATGCTGGTGCGGGATATGGGGGCCCGTGGGGTCCCGATACCTCAAAAATCAGTGTGCATTTGGGTGCCGGTTTGGGGTCCGAAATGAGCGCACCTTTTTCTGCCAAAACTTCGGCAAATGAGACCCCCACGGAGCCTTTTATTGCGGGACTTTTTCAACCGGCGATGCCAGCGATTGCTGAAGAGAGACAATTCTGTGGACTCTGCTTGGAGCGGATTCCGGCATGTGTTTGTTCAACATGTGATGCTCCCAAAGATGATTCTTCGAAGGTTGTACATCCATCAGGATCCATTGGTGAAGATGAGCAGAAGCAGTCCAAGACAGGACGACAACATCTGAAGAGGAAAGAAGCCAAGGAACATAGAAAGGAACTATGGGAAAAGAAAAGGAAGAATACAACCAGGGGGGCATACAGTGATTTCACTTCAGACTTGATCCGAGGAGAGGAAGCGAGTCGCAAACTTGTGAAGGACATCCATGACTTCTACGCTGAGAAGGGCCAGGAAGTCAAGAATGAGGAAAGGCAAGTGTATCAGAACATTGCGGACTACATCAACCAGGAGGATGATCAACAGGTTGAACCTGCAGAGATTGCACAATATGAACCACATCATCAAGGGTTACCAGGACATGGCACAATGATAGAATTCTGTGCTTCAGATGACTCCATGATGGGAAGAGTGGCTAAGGAAGTTGGTGTGCACATAGTGAGATGTACGGAGACCAACCTTAACATCGAGAACGATGGGGTCACCAAGAGCTTAGTGGAGCTGGTCGAAGAGAAACCTGGAACTGACTTGTGGGGTTCACTGCCGTGCAGGCCGTGGACATTGTGGCAGAACATGAACTTGCATCTCCATGGGGAGGCCTTTGCAGCAAAGCTTGAAGAGGATCGTCGCAGATCAAGATTGATGGGTCGTAAGTTTCGCAAACTTGCTCGCGCCACTGCGCGAAAAGGTGGAAGAGTGACTTTTGAGTGGCCAAGGCATTGTGCAGGTTGGGCTTTGAAGGAGATACAGGAGCTCATTAAGGAACTTGGAATGGTGGTTGTTGATTTTGATGGCTGCAGGGTGGGTCTTTGTAATGATAAGGGAGAACCTCACTTGAAGCAGTGGAGACTAATCACCACGGACAACAGAATTGCCAGGATTTTCTCTGGTCTGCGGTGCCTACATGACAAGAATTTCAAACACGCTGTCATTGAAGGGTCGAGTACTAGGCAGACAGGGTTTTATCCTAGGGAGATGTGTGAATACATCATGCATGCGTTGTACCCAGATATCCTTGTGAAGAATGTTCCTGCTATGCCTGTTGTTGCTTTTGAAGATAATGAACATCAGCATCGAGAGAATGAACCGGAGAAGAACTCCTATGCTATGCCAATGGTCATCGAATATGTAGACACTCTGGCTTCAGCTGCGATGCAAGCTGATAGCGATGCAGATGATGAGGCAGAGCTCAGAGAATCTAGGGAGGCTAGATTGGCCAGAGAAGCTAGGTCTCTTGACCACATGATGCTCCATCATAAGAAAAATCCGGCATGCGAACACTGTCAACGGGGACGCATGTTAAGGCGGTATTTCCACCGGGTGCGGAATGACCCAGATGAAAGTGAACTTCCGTACGTAAGGCCAACAAAGTTCGGTGATGTGATCGAAGCAGACCATGTTTTTCCGAGCATTGAATCTCAAGGCTTGAGTGGAGAGCAGGCCGCATTGTTGGTAAGAGACAGGTTCAGCGGTGTAAGCCTTGTCTACCCACAGACTGAACGAACTGTTGATTCCAACTATCAAGCATTGAAACACTTTGGTGGATACAACTTAAGTGGCAATACAGGTGTCGTGTTTCATTCGGACAATGCTCAGGAGCTCACAAAGGCGGCAGACATGATGTGCTGGGTTCCGGACCCGTCAGGTCCAAATGCTTGGCCGCATAACTCTCATGTTGAGAGAGAGGTGAGAACAGTGAAGGAGCTTTGCAGACCGAGTCACATCCAAGCTGGATTTCATAGAAGACTGTGGCCAGTGAGTTTGGATTTTGTGGCAAAGGCTAGATCTTTCTTCACTGCAGCTCCGATTGCAGCGTATGAACGTGGAACACCAGTTGAGGCAAACAAGAGTGGTAAGACTCGTTGGGAGGTAGCCACCAGGAGTACTTTCAGTGGACCAAGATACCCACTAGGTGCCTTAGTTTTCTACAGGTCTCGTGGTGATGGCATGGCGTCGCCGACAACAAGGCCAGGGCTTTTCATCGGGTGGCATTTGTCACCGGGACTACGTTACCGTGGAAATCTTATGGTGATTGATTATGATGCAATCCGTGGAAGAAACCATTTGTACTGGGTGCCCCGAATACTGCATGAGAAAGAAGTATTTTTACCACCTATGTTACACATAGAGTTTCCCCTAGCAAGAGCAGCGAAGAATGCCTTGTTGAACATGGATGATGAGGATCATGAACTTCGAAAGAAGGAATATGACAGGTCCATCACTGAGGGAGTGCTTCCATATGATGTCAACATTGATGCCTATCCAGTTGAGGACAAGCCAACACCAGAGCGTCACGCCTATATCACTTGGGCTAGGTTGCTTCAACACGGATTCACAGAAGGTTGCCCGGGTTGTACACATGGACATCACAGACATTCAAAAGCATGTCGTGCTAGATTTGATGCATTGTTTCCACGTCGCAAGAGTGGGGACGGACAAGAGGTTGAGCCTGAAGTTGAATCAGGACAACTTGCTGTTGAAGATGCAGATGATTGTTCATATGCCCCACCTTCCGTGTCTGGAGAGACTGAGGTCCCAGAATGTCCACCGGACTCTGATGATGAGGGTCTTGAGGAGTTGGCTGGAGATCCTGTTCCAGGAATGGTCACCAGACAGTTGCCCAGAACAGAGGTGCTATCGAGACAGGATGCGTTGGATGCCATCCGAAAGGAGTTTGACGGAATCAGCCAGATGGGAACTTGGGATCTTAACAGTGTTGCGGAGGAGGAAGTGATTCGTGCCAAGGCTATTGAGGAAGGAGAGACCGTTCATTTAGCAGATCTTCTCGCGATATGCAGCGAGAAACATGTTGAGCTAGAGCCGAAATACAGATCCCTCAAGGGCCGTGTATGTTATCGTGGTGACGCAGCTCGCACTGCGAAGGGTGAAGTGGCATTGTATCAGACATTGTCTGCATCACCTGCATCGATAGTGGCGGCTAACGCCATTATAGCTTTCGGATTACTACAAGGACATACCATCAGCACAGCTGACGCTGTCAAGGCGTACTTGCAAAGCTGGTTGCAATCACATGCAGCTACGTGGGTGAGGTTGCCGAAGGAGGTGTGGCCTGCTGAGTGGTTTGGTGCAGATGGAAGACCGAAATACCGACGACCTGTCATCAGGTTATGGCGGTCGTTGTACGGCCATCCTGAGGCTGGCAGCCATTGGGAGCGACATTTGGAAAAGGAGCTTTTGGCTATGTCGGCAACAAAGATCAGTGAATTTCCATCCACATATATTTTTGACAACTATGGTGGACTAGCCCTAATCGTCTATGTGGACGATTTTGTGCTGGCTGGAGATTCAGAGTGGCACAGTCGTTTCTGGGAAGATCTATCCAAAAGAGTCATCATAGATGAGGTTGGAGACATCGGACGTTTTCTTGGAAGACACCATGCAACTGTCAAATGTGAAGGTCAGGAGAGGTTTGCTTTTGACATGAGGTCGTATGCCAAGGACATGATACAGGAGTATGTACAGTTGACTGGAATGCCCAATTTCAAGAAAGCTCATACCCCTTTTCTGTCCAAGGTAGCAGAGAAGCTTGAAGAAGAAGAACCTATAGGACGACTTTCAAGCTTGGCCAGTTCCATTTTAATGAAGTTGATGTGGATCTCGCGCCTTGCGCGACCGGATTTGTTGAGAGCAACTACTTGGTTGGCGACCAAGATACATGCATGGACAGCTTCATGTGATGGACACATTCACAGGGTTATATCATACCTTCATCAGACTCAGGACTCTCTTTTAACTGGATGGATTCGTGACCCTAAAGAAACACTGTATCTTGAAATGTTTGTGGACGCAGATTTCTGCGGAGATGAAGATCATTGCTTCTCTACCTCTGGCGGATGGATACAGATATCTGGACCAGATAGCCAATTTCCGCTAGCCTGGATATCGAAGAAACAGGGAGCAATAGCACGATCAACAACAGAAGCAGAAACCGCTGCTATGGCGTATGTTCTTTTCGAGGAAGGATTGCCGCTTCTGGAGTTGATGAAAAGATTGCTATCCCCCAATGTCAAGCTGAGGGTCCGCGAGGACAACGAGGCTTCTGCCAAGGTGGTGACTGCAGGATACAGTAAGCGTCTCAGGCACATGAAGCGGACGCACAAGATCAACATTGCTAGCATTGCAGCAGAGCTTTCAAAAGATGACTTGGAGCTAATGTTGGTCAATACTTTACATCAGAAAGGTGATCTCTTCACGAAGGCCGTTGCAGGGCCGTTGTGGAGCAATGCTATGAAACTCATTGCATTGATCGAGGAGTATGAGATCATCAAGACTTCGTCGGCAGGTTTGAAGATGACTGGAACTGAAGACATTTCCCTTGAACAGGCCATTGGTCCTGAACAAGATGCTGTGGCAGTGCCTAGAGCACAAGCATTCAAGAAACGGAAGAAGAGAAAGCCGCAGAGAGTACCACAGTTCTTGCAAGCTGACGATTGATTAATTAACCATGCACCATTCATGGATCGAGAGGGGGGAGAAGAAATAACTCGCTCCAGAATGTACCTTATATGTATAGCTATGATCCATGGTATGAAGATGCATGTAATCTACCTAAGCTATGCGAGGGCATGGCACATGTAGGTGCGGTAATAGCTAGCAGCATCATTACACAGTACAGAGTGTTTTGGAATGGCTGGTCTGAAATCGCCAGACATGTAATCGACCATTGAATGAGTTGATTGCCTCTTTTGCCATGCTACGCACTTTGAAACGTTTGGCTCAAGAAAAAGCGCGTATCCAATTGAGACTGTTTGCTTTCACTGCAGTTGATCACTGGTATTCACTTGACTTGCTACTACTGTCAAGCTGTTATTGGTGGTATATTGGGTATATACTGTTCAAAACCGAAATCTTGTAAACTTTGTATTTTACAGACCGGTCTTCACACCATGCACAGAACACCAAAATTGCCGAGTATCTGCATTTCAAATTCACCAATGGCCGGCCATCATGCTGTCCTCAACCAAGAAAATAACCAAAGAGCAAAATGAGTTTTGGAATGAACTCTCGTTGGCACAATTGCGAATTGTGCCATCTATACTGGAGCCAAAGCCGTTAACGATTGCTTGGAAACATTCACAAACTGGACTCATAAATTTGCCAAGCATCATACGCATGCATTTGTTTCAAATTCTCCACTATCATCACGATTTCCTCAGCTCCCCAATGATCGTGCCTTTGATGCATTTGTGCTATCTACAAACTGTTTGTGCTATATACAAATGTTTGTGCCATCTATATTTGAACAATACAGTACAGTTCAGAAAGTGCACAAAGTGTTGCATTGAAGCACCAAACGTGCTACCAAAGGTCTCTGTCATCTGATTCGCCACACCCATTGGGCCGACGCAAAGCCTGCAAACTAATGAATGCAACTGCCAAACCATATTTCCCTTCTCAACATGTTGTTTGTGCCATCTATATTTTTGATATACATCGTAGCACCACACAAACTCAACTGTGATGCAAACCAAGAAACCATCAATATGGAGCATTTGCTTTACCATATTTGCCGATGTTTTTTGCCCTGGATGCAGACGCGGCTTCATGTCCAACAACTCCTGCATGCTTGCCCCAGACCCAATCGAGAACAGCCTGATATGCGTCATATTGGGTCTTAAACTGCGCTCCCTTAGCAGGTCCGTAGCTGAACCACTTGGACGTCTTCCCATACCAGATCTGGAAGCCAGCAGAACATTTGGTCGCGTCGAAGGTTCCTCTATGCTGAAGTTTGACGCCTTCCACAAAAGGAAGCAATAATTTCTCCTTCTTGTCCGTTGTGTATAAGCCTGAATGATCACCATCTGCGTTGTGGAGTGATGCTTCCGCTTTAATATCTTCTGCATCAATCTCTATTGTCCACACATCGAACTTATCTGCATGCTCCCCAGCAATCAAGTCTTCAAGATCTTGCTGAAGAACATCATCATCGTTTCCATCAGCATCTGCAGGCATACTGTTTTCATCACTGAACTTGTCCGCATCATGCTCAAAGCCTTCGTCGCCGCCCAAAGCATCTTTCTCTATGTCCTTCTCGTCATCATCATCATCATGTGCTCCTTCATTGTTTTCCTCTTCATCCTCATTGTTGCATTCCTCATGTGGTGCATCTGGTCCGAAGAGCTCATACATTTCCTGCTCAGAAGCCATTTGAGGAACCTCAGCATCACCCTTGACAATGCCGCATCGCAGTTGACGCGGATGCTCTTCTGTCGGAAAGTGCAAAGTGAGCTGATCTGAATCAAGGTGCACGAGCCTCCAATCCTAGTCACAGGGTGGCAACACATTTCACTAAAGCAATTACAGCCTAAGTCCCAACAGTCTTCCAACCTGGTTTGTGCCATCTATACAAAACAATCTGTCCTTGCTACTCTTTCCGGGTCACAGGGTGGCAACACATTACACTAAAGCAATTACAGTACAGCCTAAGTCCCAACAGTTTTTCCAACATGGTTTGTGCCATCTATACAAAACAATCTGTCCTTGCCACCCTTTCCGGGTTTCATAGCTCTCATGCCAGAAGACAGCAGTTGTGTAGCAGAGGTCACATTGCGTGGACCAACTTCTGCATTTCGCTTTGTGTTGAAAACGATCGTGGATTTCGAAAGGTGATTTTTTTCAGGTTCGCTTGCACGGCCTAATGCAGAAATGCTTTGGACAAAGAAAAAAAATGAATCATGAAAGCTGTGAATCGTGAATGGGAAATTATTGAAGGCTTGGTGAGACATTGAAAGCTCATGTTTTTAACACTGACGGACATGAAAAGTGAAATAAAGATGGCACAAAGCGTTTGTACAATGATTACTGAAAAACAAAAAACGATACGCCAATGCAAGTATGGAAGTATGATAGGATACTGTACTATGTTGAAAAAGTCTCATGTAAAATTTTCATAAAAAATAGAAACATTTGTTTACAACACTGAAATCGCAACAAGACACGCCAAAGGTATTCGCATAGTCTGCGTTCCACAGGGGTAATGAACGCTTCTGGTAGCATCGGCCAGTCCTGCGCATCAAGGTCTGGAACTGAAATTTGCCATATCACACGATCGCGCTTCATTTGTGCACGCAAAAGTAACTCGTCAATACCAGGACCTTGAGCAGCGTGTTCACCAATGATATCTTCAAGACTGGCTGGATCTTTCATCTTCGACGCTGCGTTGATCTCTTCCTTGCTCAAGCCAGTCAACTCGCACATTCTCTCAATAGAAATGTGCCCAGTTCGAATCCAAGCTTTTGCAACCAAAGGCTTTGGTAAACGCTGCCAGTTTTCAATGCTGATTTCAACGCATCTCCTCAAGCAAGTGGACTTTCTGAGTTGACCGGTGCAACCAACTTCCACCCTTAGTCAGTGCGCAATGTGCCAGGCTTGACAGATGGCACAAACAAGTGCGCGCAAATATTTACAGTACAATTACAACACAAATCCTCATGTAAAGCATTTATTGCGCAATTTACAACTGTTCACGTAACAATATCCTCAACAAAATGCAAAGCAACATATGGAATTTGGGTCTGCTGAAGACATTCTTGAAGAAGCCCAACTCTTGCTTCATGCTATCGTCATTCATCTCCTTGTAATATGAATGCAATTGATCCTGGAACAGGGAGTCTGCTGACATTTGACATCAAAAAATGATTTTGCGCTTACTGTATACTTCGGTGCTAGATGCATGACACCACTTCCAAACATAGATGGCACAATAGATGGTGAACCCACAAAATACATGTGAAGCTGTTTGAAAGGAGATGTCCTGCCTGTGGCTGCCCGTGGGCCGACCACCCACCGGGTTGCTGCTGGGGCAACCTTATATTGTAGAGGCTAGCGAATTTTTCTCGCAGCAACCCAATCCCGGAGTGGAGCGCTGCGTTCCCTGTGAACGCGTCCGACATGAGAAACCCAGGTCGTCCCTGTAAACCAAGCAGTTCACGGCGCATGTCAAATGCTGGACCATACAGGTTTTCATACATTGATAGAGTTGTAGCAGCAGTCATAAAGTGGCTGCGATGATCGTTCTGAATGATGAAGAAACAACCTTTTCCTTTCTCGTTCATCGAGTCCACCCATTTGGATGTAATGCCTGACGCATTAGATCCAATGGAGACCAGCAACGGTCCAACCTGTCCTGAAGCCCACGTCGAAGTGCACATCGTCAATCCATGTCTTTCATTGATAATTGCACTCATACGATTCACATCGTGCTTGCCACGGGCTTTCTTTGTTTTTCTCAAAAACCTTTTAGGAGACCTGAACGCTAGAATCCATGTTTGATCATAATTCAAACACAATTCTTCCGGTATACCTTCCTCTGCGATTTTATCCTTGAAGGCTTGGCGACTCCTCGGGAAGTCTGATAGATACTGGTGGAGAGGATGACAAAATCAAAAGAGTTACGGAATCACATATAGATGGCACAAAGGACTTGCAAAATGACTTGTAAAAGGTATTGCCAAATCAATTGGGCCAAGTATCTGTTCCATTTTTGGATCGTCGTAATCCAGGTAATTACCTGATGTATTTGCAGCTAGTCGTCTCCATCTGTTCTGCTTCAGGAACTTGACCGCCAAATGCTCTGTCTGTCTGGCATCCATTTTTCTGGGAGGCTTGATCCACTGCTTGATCAAATGGCTGTCATCAATGTCACCATCCACCCAACTTTGCAACAACGCTGTATTCTTCGTAGTAATGTCATTCGTCTTCTCGTCGATAGCAGTGTTCCACCTTCACATTGAAGTAAGGTTGCTACTCATACAGTACATGTTTGACCATTGGTCCCTTTCCAATAGTAACTTCAAAAAAAGGATACAATATTATAGATGGCACAAAACAAAACAAAAATAGAATCTGGCCTGGCTTGGAGCCACTTGATGGTCTCTTGAATGTCTGTTGGGAAGATTGGCTCACTACGACTCATGCAAGCGTTGTCACCTTTTGCCAAAGCCATGAGCATCTGTTCCAGCTGCTGCTTGATAGTATCTGGGAGATTGTACCGATCTTCTTTAGGTCCTCTCAACCGGTCCACATTCAGTTTGCGGATCCAAGAATTTGGCACCTGTGCCCACCGTGCCGCATCTCCATCAGGGATATTTTCCCACTTGAACTCCTTGTAATTTCTGATCCAGTGAGTCAACCTGCGAGATCTGTAATGCGGGAATTGTTCGCGGATCGCATCGTCTCTGCTCCCAGTGATGTTATGTTTGTTCTGGAGATACCATCGTACCTACAGTACAATGGAGAAACACTATAGACTGTGCAGCAACAAGGCAAAACACAATCACAATATACAGTAAATAAATAATATAGAATATTTAAATATTGTACTGGTAAAAAATTTCAATTGTACATACTGTATATGTATACGTATACTTTACATTAAGTGTCACTGACAAAATGGGGACATAGATGGCACAATTGCAGTAAACTACTGTACAAACCTTTTGTTAATCACTGTGCTAGGTACAATCTCTCTTTTCTGAGCCAATCGGAGCTCATCTCCAGCATGGCGTTTGTAACCAGCGTTGATTTTCTTTTTTCTCTTTTTCATCTTCTTCTCATTTTCGTGCTTTGCTTTGTAACATTCATGAACCTTCTTCATGAGCTCTGGATCAGGATTCGGCAAATTAGACGTGATGATGCGTAGTTTCTTGCGAGTCAGTCTCACGCTCCCTACAACGGTCCCATTCACGGTACGCGTCACCCGGTCCAAAGGAGCATTTTGTAGTTTTTCTTTTGCCTGTCTGAAGGAAACAATTGCCATGAGGAAATCAACTGCGTCTGAGTAGGAAGATAGCAGCTTTTGACACAGAAGAGAATGTTCTCCGGAGATAGAATCAGCAATCTTTGAATACCACTCTGCATCATTGGCGCCTGCTCTTACTAGTGACCTGCAGCGCAACAGCAAGCGGTTGCAACAATGTACAAAAATGCAGTACTACAATACGCATAGATGGCACAAAGCAAACATGTATCCAGTACAGTCTGTTTATAGGAAAAAAAAAGGGGGCTACACAGAGACAAACTACATTAACTGAGGCACTTTGTTGCATCTTCTGCGCTTTCCCATGTCCAGGTAGCAAACACTGCGACCATGTCAAGGGCAGCTTGTCTGTAGTCGAAATCTTCGGGAAACTTCGTTTGCACTTTGAAACCCAAAGAATTGATGATATAAGCCACTGTCTTTCCACTTGTGCTCTGATGATTACATGACGACTCCAGCAAAATGCTCTTGAACTCATCAGTATTTGTCTCTGCTACCAAAAAACCAATTCCATGCTGCAAAAGGTCCAAATCATTCACTCCATCAGCTTCAGCGCTAAAGGAATGCCACTTGGTCCCCAACTTGTCCACAGACTCTGAAATGGCTTTTTCGAGTCTATCCGACCGTTCAAGCTGACAGGAAGAGCCAAGCTGCACGCGGTCAAATTTGCCAGAAGAAGCAATCCACCTAAGATGGCTCAAATCAAGTTAGGGCGCCTTGCTGGGTGGAATTAATCGTGGAAACATTGGGTGGAAATGCAACAAAGGAACACATCACACGTCTGAACCGTGCCATCCTCCTCAATGTTCCAGAGTTTCACACCAAGGTCGTCCATCAATTTGACAGGTAGCTGCAACCACACTTTTCTGCTCTCATTGCCAGAAAAATGTTTGAACGATGGATGGCCAACATCGACTGTATTCACACTAGCAATACCGCAAAGCTTCAGGTCTGTATCACTTTGAAGTTCTGCCACCAAGTTGTTCATACCCATCTTCTCAATGTAGGAGTCAGAGATCCAGAACAGCATTTTCAATTGGAAGATGTTTTTCCTTTTGTATTTCACCTCACGAGACGATACAAAAGAGCACTGTAGATGGCACAAACCAATTCAATTCAAATGTTGTGACACAGCAAGAGTGAACATACAGCAAGAGTGACACAGGAAGGATGGATGATGGTAAACTCAGGCAAGAAACTTCTTGACCAAAGAGATAAGCCGTGACCATTTCATTATTCAACTCTGCAACATCTTGAGCACGAATCCATTTGATCACAAGCTGCTTCCCCAACATGAAGGCTTCTCCATTATAGTCACTTCGCTTTGCTTTCTCAGCTGTCAAGACCTCTTCGGAAAACGTCTTGATAGCTTCCAAGTCCTCAAATGAGTTCAGTTCTGCACTTTGAACATCATTCTTTGCATGTGTATTGCAAACCATTCCTGCTTCTTGTTTGCCAAGACACAAAATATTTGCAGTTCTTTGGATTGTTCAAGGTCTTGCTCCCATCAGAAGAAATGCCAGCTCCAGATGCTTGCGATGTCGTTTGTTGCCTTAGTTCGTACATTAGGAAGATGAAAGTAACACAAAAGCAGATGACACAAATCTGTTTGCAAGCCAGATTCCCAGGCGTTTCCTCATTGCTCGGTGCATCTGTAGCAGCTGCACCATCCCTGAAAATAAACGCACAAGAGGCAAGAAAACGTACAAAAGTAGATGGCACAAAGCCGTTAAAGATTTGTGCATCATAGGAAATCATGATTTGGGTAAAGAAAATCATGGGCCCATCACATTTACTGTATGAAGTTTTCCAGGGTTATTCTTCCTGTAACTATGGAAAAGCATTTTTTTCATCATATCTCGCCAAAAAATAACGCCAAGATTCTGAGCATTCTTCGGCAGCTTGCTCTTCTTGTCCGAGCTAGCAGAAGTATCTGGACTGGTTGCAGCATCAGCTTTCCTGTTATGAAAAAAGCTGCGAAAACACTGCGTACAAAAATGAGAGGACACAAAACTAATGATGGCACAAACATTGGATACATTCTAATGTCTGCCGAGAAGCCCTTTCTTCTGCTTGGAATCTTTTCCACCATCACCCTTCCTCACATGGCGTAAAATTTGGAAAACAACCTGTTCACAATGAAGAACAATACTCACATGTATTCAATCACTTCACAGAATACAACGCTGACGAGATTCGATTGCTTGTTTGCATTCTCCTTCTGATCTGTGGAGCTGGCTGCCGCATCATCGTTCCTAGTATGAAGAAAGCTGTGAAAGCACTGCGTACCAAAATGAGAGGACACAAAACTAATGATGGCACAAACATGCACAAACATTGAATATATTTTGATACCTGCCGAGACGCCCTTTCTTCTGTTTGGAAACTTTTCCAGCACCACCTTTCCTCACATGGTGTAAAATTTGGAAAACAATCTGTTCAAAATGGACACGCCAATCGAGAGAGCATACAGTACTCAAATGTACTCAATCACTTCACAGAATACAACGCTGACGAGATTCGATTGCTTGTTTGTATTCTCCTTCTGATCTGTCGAGCTGGCTGCCGCATCATCGTTCCTAGTTTGAAGAAAGCTGCGATAGCACTGCGTACCAAAATGAGAGGACACAAAACTAATGATGGCACAAACATTGGATATACATTCTGATGTCTGCCGAGACGCCCTTTCTTCTGTTTGGAACCTTTTCCATCATCACCTTTCCTCACATGGTGTAAAATTTGGAAAACAATCTGTTCACAATGGACACGCCAATCGAGAGAGCATACAGTACTCAAATGTACTCAATCACTTCACAGAATACAACGCTGACGAGATTCGATTGCTTGTTTGTATTCTCCTTCTGATCTGTGGAGCTGGCTGCCGCATCATCTGTCCTAGTACTGTACATATCAAGAAAGCTGCGAAAACTCTGCGTACCAAAATGAGAGGACACAAACCTAATGATAGCACAAACATTGGACATACATTCTGATGCCTGCCGAGACGCCCCTTCTTCTGTTTGGAACCTTTTCCACCATCACCTTTCCTCACATGGCGTAAAATTTGGAAAACAATCTGTTGACAATGGAGACGGCAGTCAAGAGAGAGAACGTGCAAAAAAAAGGAAGAAAAACTATAGTACGTACAGTACTATAAACTGGACTTAATCACTTCACAGAATACAACACTGACGAGATTCGAATGAGTTTTCACAATCTCCTTGGCAGTGGCTACCACATCAGCGTTCCTAACATGAAGAAAGCGGTGAATCCCCAGTGTACAAAAGCGAGAGGGCACAAACGACATGATGGCACAAACATTGGTGAGGGTCTGATGCTTGTCCATTGACTGCGTCTTTCTTTTGGAACTGCTTGAAGACGTCTTTTTCCTAAGAAACGCCAAAATCAATAAACTTGGAACGCAAACAATTGTCAGAGACATGTGATGAAGGAAGATAGCGCAGTTGCTGCAGCTAGTGGCAAGATTCTGCGACCCGTTCATGTTCTCATCCTCCTCAAAAGGCTGCCTGAGATAACAGTTCTAGACAACAATTACTGTATGAATGCAATGCATTCAAATACACGTGACAGAAAAAAACAGCTTTTGTAGATGCTGCACAGTAAATACAAGAAACATTTGTGACATCTCCGATGTTTCCCGATCTTTCTTTGTCTTCCTCAGCTTCAGTATCGGTACTGCTATGAGACAATGCTTTGGAAATCAGCCAAGCACAATTTCTTACAATCAGGTGACTTGATTGGTGAATCTGTGGCGTCGGCACTTGCTTCCACTCTTTTCCTCCTGATTTTTGTCGAACAACGCTTGGCGAACCAAAGATGGCACAAATACTTTTTAAACGTGCACAACTATCAAACAATCAATGTGAAAGGCCTGAATATATAGAGATCTTTGACAACACTTCCGATGTGTTTGATTACTTTTGACAAGGAAAATTACAGTAAAGGTCTGGTGTCCGCAATTCGATGGGACAATGATATGCATCCAAGAAACTGTGACATGAAGACCTTTTCCATACCAATGGCCCTGCAAATGTACTCCCGTCGTAGTTCTGAGACCAAACCACGTTGATGTAATATTCGTTGCAACTCCCTCCCGGTGATCATGTCAGAATCTTGAGAAATACGTAGAATATGCTCCACGTGCTTCGTTAGACGCAACAAAGCTTGCTTTTGCTCATCCAAGGTGGCATAGTAGTAAATTTGCTCAAACTGCCAGTCCTGACAAGCTCACACAATCACATCACACTTCTCTGCGCAGTATAGATGGCACAAACCTGCACAAACACATGGTTTCAACAGTCCTTGCATCGGATGTTACAGAAGGAAACACCAGCGTGGTGGCTAGCCTTTGGTTTCTGGATGAATTTCATATTTGGTATTGGTAGTTGTTTCTCAGCAGTCTCAAAAATATTCGCAAGCTCATCTGCAGAAGTAGCATTTGTGATATCGGTCTCTTTCCAAGGTAGTTGTATACGTGGTGGAAATGAAATGTTGCACCAATTCACGCATCCAATTTTCCACACAAATCGCCTATGATTCTCCAATTTGGTTGGTGATGTCAAAATCCATGCATAGATCTTCTTCCACGTGGAGCAGCGTTTCATCCAATCGTCATCCAATCTGTGAAGATCTGGATTGTCCTTCAACTCTTGAATACTGATTTCCTTGCACTCTTTCAAACAAACTGTCCCAAAGATCTTCCCAGCGTTCACCAAACAAATGGGACCTCTGCGAGTGGTGGCCTCATTGCGTATCTCCCATGTCTTGGAACCATCCAAAATGTATCCAATATATGGTTCATTCACGTTCAGCCCGACTGCTGGAAAACCATCGACATAGCCATTGCAAGATATTTTTTGCTCCTGCAACTTTGTGGTTGGAGTTTCCCAAGGGCGCTTCAATGCGTCATGGCCATCCTTCATCAGCAGCATGTAATGCTCGGTGGATGCTCCAGCAGAATCTGTCAGCACGCAATTCTCAATGTGAATCGGGTCCCGCACAACTGCCACTGTAGGTTTGATTGCATTTTGCATTCCAAGTGTGTCGTAGACCCAGATTTGCACTCTCAGAATCTCTGCTGCAATGGCCAAGTCTTCTCCGCAGCAAGAAATGCGTTTTTTGACTCTCTCCTCAAACCCGGCGCAAGCGGCATTGCCAAAACGCTCAATGAGCTGCTCCTTCTGCAACTCAAATTGTGCCAACCTCATCCCAGGCTCACTAAAATCAGAATGACTTATCCTCATGTTTTTTTAATGTTTGTGCCATCTATAGCTTCCAAGAAACAATTTGAGAGCAAAATTGTAGACTCTCATTGTTTCCTGTTGATGAATACCAACATCAACTGCGCCTCAGATAGAGAATGTATTTAAAGAACTTGAGAAAATGCCCATAGAAATACAGTACAGTACTGGGATCTAGAAAGATGTACAGTAAATACTACTGTAGCTATATTGTCAAAAGATGTGGTGATTCAGTGCCAAAAGGATTACAGTAATTATATATAGTACGCATAAATCTGTGTACATATTCAAAGAAACTCTTTTAGGTCTATAGGCACACATGTTTTACGACATGATTTGGTTTGGGCCTGTGAGCTTGCGCCAGTAGGCAGGTGACTAATTGAGGTGATGTTGGGTCATGTTGGGGTGATTTCTTGTGTATCGCTGTGGTGTGAAAGGAAAGAAACCACACAAATGCCCAGACACATTGAATCATGTTGCGAGCAATTGCGTTGCGTTCCACAAGGCTGGCTGCACTGTCATAAGACAAATCCATGCAGGCAAGCCAGCAAGAACCAGTAGCTGGAATAGAGATTCTCCGCCAACCAGTGGGCAAACTCCATAAAGGAATGGTACCAAGTGATACTTTCTCATCGAACCTTGAATCTCTGCCATGCACTTAAGGCACTAAAGATGGCACAAATGCGCATCAACAAGTCACCAATTGAGTTTTGTTTTTTCCCTTTCTGCTGGAAAGGAAATTACAGTATTCACTGTGTTCAACACTGTTCAACTGAAAGCATAGGCTCTGAGGATAGCGCAATTTCACTGAAAGCAATGTTGCCACGACAACGCTCGCTACATTTGCAACGTGCATCGCATTGTCAATGCATTGTCGTGGATCCACCAGAGCTTCCGGGCGTAAAACGCCCACTCCCAGACAACACGCAATGTTGCTAATCACCGGGAAACCCTTCTGTGCAAACTCCATGTCCAAGCCTTCAATGAAGCATGCATCCTTAGAAAAACAAACAGGTACACAGTATAATGATGCGTCTTGGTAGTGAATTTGTACACTCGTGGCCAACCACTTACTCAAGTGTTTGGCCGCCATAGAAATGTGTCAATTGCAAACAAGATCAGACAAGCATCATCGTCAGAGAATTGGATAAGCTCAGGAAGACCTTTTGTCACTACATTGTAGACTTCCTGTGGGTCTTGCAGAAACATTCCCCAGTCTTTCCTCACCTCGGAACAAGGTGCATGTACAGCATGCACGATCTGCGGGAAAAAACAGTTGAACATAGATGGCACAAACCATTACAGTATATATTGCAACTGAATTGCTGCAATATGCCATCCACGAAGTCGAGAACATGTAGAAAATCCAGCATGTTTGGGCTGTGTTGTGACAAATCGCACATCGAACCGTTCCTGTAGAGCCTCTTTTTCCAGTCCATGAACTTCACCAGTCGTCATGTTCTCTGATATAAGCAACTTGGAATTTGCTGAAAACCAATGTACCAATTGCTGAGGGCTAGTCTTGCCTCCATTCGAGCTTATGTCCAAATCGCAATGCTCAATTTCGCAGAGGTCTTCATGACAAACGCACCTGACCGACGGACACCAATACAGATACAGTACAATCAGATGCATGCATGCTCACCAGATTTCAAACAGCGCACTTGTGCAAAAATATGCAATGGCCAACTTTATTCTTGCAGTGCCGCATGCTGCTTGCAGCATCACAAATGCAGTGAACAACGAAATGGTTCAGCTACTGGTGAGAAAGTAAGTACTGTATGTAAGTACTCATATTACTATAATATATGTATATCATGATATATGGTTCAAATCCAAGCTATAGATGGCACAATCTGTGTCTGAAACGGTGCCCAAATCAGCCAATCTCACGTTGTTCCAACCTGGCAATCTCACAACATAGAGCTGAAAGTACGCAATCTCACAACATAGATGGCACAAACTCAGTAGACACAAGCACATGATGGTTTTTCACACAAGCGATCGTCGGCGATCGTGTTGAGTTTTGTGCAATGGCTACTGTACAGTGGAACAAGAGATTTGCCAGAGCATGTGATTGCGAAAAAGTTTCACAATCAAGCAACGAAAACATATTTGATGAACCATAAATCAACGATCCAAGCTGGCTCCTTGAACACCATTGGTGTTGTCACCAAAATCAGTGTCAACTAATTCCCATGGGGAATCTTCCTCTGTCGTCTCACTAATGGGTAGCAAACGATCACCCTGGCGTTTCTCAGGCTTTTCTTTTTTTTCATGTATCGATGGTTCGCTGACATGAATATCGGCTTCATCTGTCGATGCAGGTTCTTCCATCACTGCACCCAGATCAAGTGAACTCCTCTTACGCTTCAAGCTGTGCACTGCTGTTGCCAATGCTTCCCCCATTGAAACCATAGCAGCTGTTACAGCAAAGCCAGAAGACATGGAAAGAACGATCTGCACCGCTGGGGTTCAGCTTGGGACCGAATATGCTCACAACAATCGTACAAACAGTTTTCCAGAAGATGGCACAAACGAGCAAATTGGTACAGCAAACAATCAAAACCAACATGCGTCAACACCTACCGTAAATGGGTCTCCAACAGCATACGGTAGATGGAAAGCAATGAAACTTGCAATGCCGTACTCAGTACTCTCCTGCAATGAAACTTGCAACTGCTTCAATCAGCAAAAACCTTTTACTTCAGCTTTTACAGTACAGTAATAATGTACCACCAGTTGCTAAAAGCAGCTATACACAGTAATGTACTGTCATGAATTATTCTACCTCACAGCTGGTGAAATCACAATTCGAATTCATCCATAGTCTCTACAAAATCAGCCGTATTGGCCTTAGCTGCTCTGTGCAACTGTTCGGCTTCTTTTTCAGCATCCTTTTGTCCGACCATGATCAATATTCCTGCTGATGAAACCGCGTTGTTGATGGCATCCAGCAAAGGGTCATTGAATGATAAGTTTGTGAAGAACGAAAGTGCATGGGACGTAGCATTCAGTTGCCTCTCAGCGCTGCCGACGATAATCGCATCGTTGCGCAGGATAAAGCTCGAAAAGTACTGTGGGAATTTCTTCAATTCATCGAGAATCCCTGCTTGTTGTCGCGCAGCATCGTTGCCAAAGCACCATCCTGTGAACATGGAAGATGTCGTAGCCGGTATGTAGCCCTTGTCACCCATAGCATATGCTCCGATGAGCTGAGTGTTGCCCAGGATGAAATGGGCAGTGAAGCTGTAAAGTAATGGAAATGTCTCCTCCATTTTGTTGTCCAGGAATTCTTGCACTGACCTGAAGCATGTAAATGCAGACATAATGACCATCAGAATGTGTGGGACTTTGTCGTGGAAGCCAGAGGCCTGATAATCTTCAAGATGTTGTTTGAGTCGTTGTTGTAGCATCCACGAAGCAGCCGCCATGTTGCAAAACACGGAACTGTGCTAGAAAGCAATGGGGCCCACCAAGCTGCAATGATTCAAGACTGGAATCTCACACTTACAAGATGATGGCACAAACCAAAAAAAAACAAAAATGTATCCACTATAACGCAGAAAACTTTGGTTTCTCAATCTCACGTTTCTGAGTCTCATGATGAATGTGTATCAAGCTGTGTGGTCAATACGACATTAAGATCAGGCCGGCTCAGGACCCAACAGAAATCCTTCGCCAAGGAAATGGCCTGCCAGGCAACGCTTTGTAAATGCATTTGGAATAGCAATACCAAAACCTTCAGCAATATATCAAAATAAAGATGGCACAATCAAACTGGTGCGGTTTCACTGAAGAATTGTGAAGCTGAAACAGAAAAAAACTCTGCGCGAAATGAATGTGATCAATGCAGATGACATAAAGCCTTTTTCTGATACATACAGATCAGGACACAATTCCAACTGTACATTCAAAAACACTCCAAATGGTCACAAAATGGAGGAATGGCAATTTCTGTGAATTACCATGGTGGCTCTTTCATTCACATGGCCGAATCAACGCTGACGGCTTCTGCTTCTGTCTCTTCCTTTTGTACGTGTTGTCTTTTCAATTTCACGTCGTTTTTCGGGATCAGATGTAAGGCCTTCTTTCAACACGAGGAAAGTTCGATACAATTCACGATCTTCCATAACTCGAGTGGCTTCTTGAACCTCTCGTTCAGCCCTTTCCGACGAATCAGTCCTGGTAGCACAAGGTCGTAGCTCTGCAGCAAGACTGAAAGCCCTGAGCAAAGTCACACAGAAGCAAAATAGGTCTTGGAAAAGTTCATTGCGCATAGACGAAGGCAGTGGACAAAGAGGCACTTTGGTATCATTGTTGCCATCACCGCTGCCTGAAGGATTAGGATTGCCCCCAACGATGGGGTTGCCTAATGGATCAGCTGTGCCCCCAAGCGTAGGTCTGTCTGATGTCTCAGCGCCCCTAGCATTTCCTGATGCATCAGCGTTGGACATTGGGTCCAAACAGGTATCTGACTGGAGCCAGAGCACTACAGTGCAGCAAAAACATGCAGGAAAGAGGGCTGGGTAGGAAGAATATAGATGGCACAAACACATACATGATGAAAAATCTGAAATATGGAGGCTTGCTGTAATACATCAAGCAATCACGCCTAAATCGCTTTCTCCCACAAGGCTTTTCCAATGGCTTTTCCTACAGCATTGATCAAGTGTAAATACACACAAACCACCTCAATTGCATTCAATTGCAAATGTCTCTCCAAACCAAGCATTACTTGAAGGTTTTCTAACCATTCCCGACTCATCACTTGAAATATGTAGTCTATTGTAAAACTGAAAAATGTAATGGTTATCACTCGCCTGTGTCACATTCTTTGGTAGGGCTCTCCCTGCAGCATTTGTTGACACTCGTAAAAGCAAAGTAGATGGCACAAACCGTAAAGCTCCACTAGAAGCATAATGCAAGAAACAGTGAGCTCCCAACATGTCCATTGGTGCAGCAACTCCTGGCGCGATTCGAGCAGAACCCAGTATAACAAATGCCGTGCTTCAGCAACATCGTCATCAGTTGATCATGCATGTGCAATGACTGCGAAGGCAAGGGCACCGTTTTGCCAAACCTGTACCGCGCTTGTCACATCCTGGTTTCATAGGACCACTCTACATAGACACACGAATCCACACTAAGCATTTCCAGTACGGTATACTTTCTGGCGTCTGCTCTATCTACTTCTGCTGCGACTCCTTCCAAGTTGTGGGCTTTCTAGGGGTGGAGTCGGACAAGGGAGGTCTTCAGAAGGATCCTCTTCCTCAGAACTCATGGGTCTTGGTGAAGCTTCCGGCACATGTTCTGGCTGTTGGATACTTCTCATCATCCGCCTGAACTCTTCAAATGATTCTTTGTGTTCTTCAGCAACGAAATTCGATGTGCCCTGACGTAGCATCATATCATTCCTGATCGCAGCGTTTTCTGTCACACTGACAAAAGATTGCATCAAGGTAGTGAGCAGCCTGATGAGATCTGCGAACATCTTTTGTTGCAATTGCTCAGGAACATTCTCCATGGCTTTTGTATTGCAGGAAGTAGCGTGTTGAGTTTTACAAAGGCATGCCCTGAATCATTTGAAACCACATGTGTAGCTCCTGAGATTGCTTGTAATTTGAATGTTGCAAAATTTCTGGTATCATTCGACAGTTCCTGTTCTGTAGCTGGACAGGTCGCAAGACAAAGCATACAAAACAGGCAGACGAAGCAAGCTCATGCAACGACTCACAATTTCATGCAGCTGCAAACTGATCTGTAATGTCTCACCGCTTCATACAGTTGGTCCTGGAGGTGAAAGAATGGCCACCTGCTCTTCTACCTACAGTAAGTATAGCATCAGGGCAGAGACCGATAAAGAGTACGTACAATACTGAGGCTTTTGCTGTCACATAGGTCAGGCACAGGGGCAATGTCACCTGCCAATTTTTTACACATCATTATAGATGGCACAATTCACAAACAGGAAAGAAAATGTTGCTGTGACATATATTCACGCCAAAAAGTTCTAGGACCAATAAGATTATAGTAGAGTTGAAACCAAAGTGCAGTATCAGAGCAGAAACCGATAAAGAGTACGTACAATACTGAGGCGTTTGCTGTCACATAGGTCAGGCACAGGGGCAATGTCACCTGCCAATTTTACACACTGCAGTCTAGCGAGGCCATCACATCACTATAGATGGCACAATCACAAACAAGAAAGAAAACGCTGCTGTGACATATGTCCCATACTGTAAATCGCCAGTTGCCGGCTGCTTCTTCATGCCAATAAGTTCTAGTCCAACAAGATTACAGTAAAGTTGATACGAACCTGTAGCAATTTTCTGCGTACTTGTTTTCCTGAAGCTTGGTACCAAACAAAGGAAGCCTGTTGTTTATCAGGTAAAACGCTGTCATGAACAGATTTGTCTCACGACATATATGGACACCGCAGTCTGGCCATTGTTCTGCACATCTAGCCATCACCCTCATGGCGATGAACGACCAAACTTGTGGTGCAATTAGGATTCTGCACATCTATCACCAACACCCTCATGGCGATGAGTGACTCAAATATTGGGAGTGCGCAATCAGGGCAATCAAACTTCCACAGTCCCACAAAAAAAAGTACGAAAACTAAAACCATCGGTGTACAATTTCACGGTAGCTCAGTGGACGACCATCTCGTTTTTTAGGCCAATTATTGACAACCATTGGTTCGCTATTGGCGAGCTCCACCAAGGACCGCTTGCGTCCCATCTTGGATGCAATCTCTGGTTCAGGTTCAGTTCTTGCTTCGTAGCTTCTGATGGATTTGTTCTCTGAAAATTCACTTCGTGATACCACTGCAAGCCCAGAATGCGCAGAATCGGGCATGTTTGCACAGGATGTTCCAGGATGTGTTTTGCAATGGCTGTTTTCTGGAACTACGACACACAATGACATACAAGTTCGAGCCAAAATTGTGCAATGCTTTACAAGTCAAAGTAACGCCTCATAGCATACTCCATAGATGGCGCAAATCAAAGATTGTTCGTATTTTGTATTCCGATAACTGATGGACAAGATTGCATCACTGTAGAATTGCGCACCCGATGCCTGATGCACTACTCTCATCAAGGAAAGATCTTTCACCTGGCGTTGCATGGCAAATAAAGATGGCACAATAGTAATGCAAGTATGAAAGCATTCTTTCTCTGAAAATCTCACCAGTGGAACCACTGTCACTTCAGAAGTCAAAAGCTGAAAGCACAGCAGAGATAAGCTCATCCCTTCCCATTTGCAATCCCCGGCGTGTGCATCCTTCGTCTGATCAAAACATTCAACGTCGGCCAGCGTAGATGAACCTCAGTATGGCAGAAAACAAAGATGGCACAAACCTACAGTAAGAATTACGCAATGAAGGCCCATAAACTAGTCAATAGACAAAAATGCTGCTTGAGGGTAAGACTGTTCATCTGGATGGCGCTGCAATGATCCAAAGAGGTGGACCTCAAATGGCACAAATGTGCATAAAATAGAAAAAACTGGACAAATTTGAATCCCCTGTAATTCCCTGCATTGCACCGATCTTGCCAGACTTCAATCCCCAACCGCTCACACTGAAAACCACTTAGCACAAATCAATGCACAACTTCCCAAAAACATCCCTGGGAAAAAGGGTTCCAAGTACAGTAGATGGCACAAAATTCACAGAACCATATATATATATATGTATTATTCTTATATTAATTATATATATATATACATATTAAATACAGTAAATATCCAAAACCACAAGGTGTTTTTTTCTTGTTTAAACTTCCTACTCAAAAACGTTCAAATCAAACATTTTTTTGGTTCTCAAAGGGGTCCCCCCACGACTTAGCTCCAAATTGCTAGAAAACACATGTTTTTTTCATTTCACCACACTTGGGATTCTGGAAATCATGAAGGGCCACCAGGAACTACCATATATAATACAGATACAGTATGTATATTACAAACAACAGCCACACATATACCACATATCGCCCCGGGCGGCACCTCTCAAGGCGTTGGATTTTTCCACCTGGGCTGTCAGGAATGCCCAGAACCAGCAAGCTCTTTTATATAAGGGCATCAGCCCTTATAGAAAAGATCTGCTAGGTCCAAAAAAAATGAGGATAATGGTGAATAGGTATTGTAAAGGTGATATGCTTTGAGTAAATTAGGGCATCCCTTCTCGTTTTCCGAGTCCTGCAGTATCTATATATACAGTATATGTACTGTATATATATATACAGTACATGTATGTCTTAGGGGTATCATGTTTTAGGGCGTTCCCTATCATGTTTTTTAAGCTAAAGCCTTCAAAACCCTGTTTGAATGTGAGATTCTGTTCAAACAAGCGGGGACCTGTCACTGAAACAAGTTTGGCTCGAAATGTGATGCATTTGGAGCAAATGTGAATAGTAGAATCCCTTCTCCTGGGTTTTCATCCTCGAAAGTAACAGTTCTGCGTATCATGAATTCCTACTCCTTTATATATCCTATTCCTATTCCTACTTATTACCTAGATACTTACAGTAAATGAGGTTCTTGGCTTAGCCTCTTGCCATATCAGCATGGGAGCTCCTCCTCGACAAAGCTTTGGTGCCATCATCGGCTTGGTTCGCAAAGCTTTCTTCGGCTATGCCGGTATGGGCCACACTGGGCTGAGATCTACCCAATCAAGGGGTATTGGCCACACATGGGCGAGATCTACGCGATCGACGCGTCCGTCGTGCGGGCACTGCCTCCGATCCTGCACTGGCAAGTAAGTCTTGCGCCGGTACCACCGGAGCTTCTGAGGCTTTGACGTGCATTTTTTACCGCACATGTCGCACACGTTCGAGCCATTGTGCTCGCTGTCCTCGGCCACCCAATTGTGCCGGCTGTGTGCTCACGTCCTCGGCTACCCAATTGTGCCGGTCCACACATCTTTCATTCTGTTCTGCTCCTCCTCTGACTCAATCTCTTGTCCTTGCTCACTCGGTCATGTTCTGACATCTAGTCCTTGCTCACTCGGTCATGTTCTGACATCCTCTAGATTTACACATCATCATCATCACCACTCTCACTCGCCATGGCCCTAACTAGTCGTCTCTCTCACATTGTCATCATCCTCCATCAAAACGACATCATCATCGAGATCAGCTCACCAAAAGTCATCATCATCTCGTCGTCACTCATCACATCCAGCATCTCCCGTATATCATAAGTTTCATCTGTATAGATGACATAATGTGCCACGGCCAGGCACCTCCTCGACCGACTCCCTCAACCCAACACTTTCATCAGATGGATTACTGGATGACTATATCATCAAATGTATATAAAGATGAGGATGACATCATGGCACAGCTCATCGTATATCACCGTCATGCATCCATCATCATCGGCATCAAGACCCAAGCTGGAATTATAAATATATATATATATATACCTATCTAGAACCTATATGAGTTACGGACAAAATTTGGTACATGGCGAAGGGACATCCTAAAGTAGGGTGGGCCCCTATCGGTTTTGCAGTGGCGGCACCATATACAAACCTTCCTGAGGGTATCGTTTTGGGTATCGTTTTAGGGTGGGCCCCTATCGGTTTTGCAGCAATGGCAACCCCACGACCCTCTCAATACTACTTTGGTCATACCTAATTTTGTCCGATACTCATATGAATGACCCTTGTTTTGATTGAAAAGGGCCTTGTTTTGGAGGGTTGAAGCCCAAGAATCCCTGGGAAACTCAATAAATACCATGGGTATACTTGTCCTATACAGTATATATTTATAAAAATGCTACGATTTTATACTGTATATATATATATACATAATACACTATATATACAGTATAATATGTATATACGTATAGTTGTGGCTGGGGTTCCTGACTTCTCAGCCTCGAAGTCTTTGTGCAAGGCATCCTGCATTGGTGCATCTGCCTCAAGAGTGCACGCAAATCAGAGAAAAAATAGCTTGCAGTATAGATGGCGCAACTCCAAGAGAAGTCTCAGGAAAATCTTGCGTATTTCGCACAATTCAACACAACACATTTACACGCGAAGGCATCGCCCCTTTAAAAAAACCTGGTGTACTATTTCTTGGTTGGGATCTAAGCAAGGCTCAATTCAACCCCAAGTTTCGAGGGGCGTTGCCATCTATAGAGGGGGGTGTGCCTGACCCAGCAAAGATGGTACAAACACATTCTGATCGTGAAAAAAACACCCAGAAATTGATGGCACAAAAGTCATTGCCAAGTACTCCCCAGACAATTCTCGGAAATGTCTTTAGATGAGGCATTCAGCAAATGCAAACAGGCAAGATACACAATACATGAATCATACACGATACAATCAGTCATAGTACAATTAATGCTAACATTCAATTGAAAACTACACCTCAAATAAATTCTACCGGAGAAATTGATGGCACAAACCCTTACACCAGAGAGTACGAGTAGAAAGCTCATTTAGGTTTGCTGTCCAAGATGCTTTCATGTAAGCTTTCATATGAGCGACGGCTTTTATTTAAGTTAATTTGAAAGGCCGCTTTTGTTTGGGTTACTCCCTACCTCGTTCAATTAACTTTTAGTCTTGAAGCATGTTCTTGGAAAAATGGTGACCTCGTTTTCCAGCGCTGGTCTTTTTTCTCAATACTCGAGACATGTATGGGGATAGATGACCCTTATGTTAAGAAACCTCGTTGGCGAAGAAACTGAAACTCCCTCAAAAATGATAAAAGACGGACTAGCTGAAGGGATGGTCACCAGGAACCTCGTTTCAGACCTCGTTTTTTTCAGGGCATCATGAATAGAAACGTGCCAACTAGACTAGAGTCCACATGGCTAGACTAGAGACTAGAGCCAAACTAAAAACTGCAAAGCAGCACCAACTCCAACCGTCTCAAAAGTCCAAATCACTGACATGTTGTTACTTACTACCTCGTTTTTGGGTTACCCCCTACCTCGTTCCCATAGGCACGGTGGATTTGAAAAAAAATGTTTCCATCCACAAGCTATTCCTTTCTTTTCCAAATAAAGGCGGTTGCTCATATGAAGCTTGTAATTTGTTCATACAGCATACAAAAAACATAAACGTGTTTGTGCCATCTTTTTTGCGAAAAAACATTGATTTTTCACAATTTGAGATGTTTGTGTCATCTACTCGTCGAAAGATGCGAAAACAAACGAGACCAGTTTTCATCGCCTCCACACTGGGTGCCCCTCACATGATTTGGACGTTCAAGTCCATCACTCTCAACCACCTACAGTACGAGCAAAAAGGTCAGAAGGAGGTTTAATATAGCAGATCTAAAACACGCAATAATCGTGGTAGATGGCACAAATCACAAAATCTATATGCTGCCATCTACTACCAAGGACATTGGTAACAAGATCAAATAAGTACAGTAACCCAAGCCACTCACAGTTTGTGGGCAGTTACACTCAAAGTAGATGGCACTGTCAAATTTCCTTGGCTCCGTGCATCTTCAAATGCTCTGGAGCTATGTCTGGCAGGTCCTGAAAAGCAGCAGGTGGAACAGTCTCAATGGTATGAAGGAGACATCAAATCAGAGCTGCAGTCTTAGGTCCTCGCAATGCATGTCGGGCCAATGCAGTTCACCTATAGCAACAGTGTAGCTGAATCACAGGAAACGACTCAAAATCAGACATGCACACACACACATGCATTGTTTGTGCCATCTATCTGCAACACTTGACATGACATGACCGAGCACAATACTGGCAAACAGCACCACAGGAGCCTGGCAGTAGATGGCACTGACAACAGAAACATTGAGAAAAACTGCGTGCATCACTGATACAGTATGTACAGTACTGATATGATGCGGTACTGGCATCGGCATAAGCAGCGCATAAACTTTCCTTTTTTTTCATCATGTGCATCATATCCATCGGATGTGGACACACTCATTGTGCGCCGGAACTGCTGGATGCAGTGGAGTGCCATGGCCAGACTTCTGGGGACCAGGGCTCCGCCCAATGATTCACTGGCATCTGATGCATGATGTCAGATGAAGAAGCTGCATTTTGCCATCCCAACATATGTTGGACCCATGCCGGATACATAGCGTGTTGATATTGAAAGCTGTTGTTGCGAACAGCGTGCATAACTTGCGAATTGAACCTAACATCTGCTCTCATCTCCTTAAAGAGGGCTAAGTCTGTCTCAGAAAGTGCTTCCACAGGACTTCCTCGCCTCTGTTCAGCATTTTGCGTCAGCTCGCAGGTTTGGATGATGCGGTGGAGTAATGTTCTCATTTCTGCTGAGAATTCCTTCTGTCCACTTTGCAGTCTCAGATTCCTGGCCAGTTTGGACCATGAATCTCCCGCAATGAGTTCTTGCATCAACATTTGTTCAATTTTGCAATATGTTTGCTTCAACTCAGTCTGGACGTCCGCATCGTATCTCCTAAAGTGTCCAGGGTCTAGCTTCTCTACTAGGCCTCGCATGAGGCCAAAGTTCCGCCACAGGACCAGTTGACTTGTAGATTTCTGTGCTCTCAGCACACGTGGTAGGTCATGTTCGCTGACATGCGCCACCTTCTTGCTCAAGTTGGTCAAGAGTTCAAGGGCCGAAGTGGCAAGAGTCACTGATTCCCTGGACTTTTGGTCACTGTCCTGGAGCAACTCTCTTGTCAATTTCAGCTTTTCACCCAAGAGCTCCTCCACATCTGCAAGCGCTGATTCCAATACAACAGCTGGATCGGTGGGTGCTTGAGCAACCTCCACAACAGCAGGCGGTGTTTCCGCAACCTCCACAACAGGAGGCGGTGTATCCGCAACTTTGACCCTCCACTGCAGCCTTGGTGGGTGAGTCTTTTTATGTTGAGAACGTTTCATGATGATTTGAGCCTATATGAGCAACGGACTAAACCTATTACATCCGCGAAAGGACGTTTTTAGTGTTTCCCTCATCGTTCCTGAGGATTTAGTGTTTGCAATAAAATCAGGCAAACATGTGTATCAAGAGTCATCGTTTTTGTGTCCCGACATTTTGGAACAGTTACACCAGGACATTGATACTTGATACTATCATGAAACTCTCGGGAACGCTTGCGTGCCTTCTCAGCAAAATGCAGACCATCTCTGAAGACTGAAGACAGCACCACAGGAGCCTGAGGGCAAGGATATTGTGGGAAAGGGAAAAAACCGGAGAGACACACCCACGGTAGATGGCACAACTGATACTCTGTTCTTCGGTCCTGACCCTTCCCATTTCTTTGCTGAACAGTATTCAGAACTGAGTTTGAAACATTGCAAGGAGAAACGCTGGAGACAAACACTCTAATGAGCCAAAACGACTATACAGCGCAGTTTCAGATTCACACATTCACATTAGTGCATAGTACGGAAACATGCAGCCAAAAGCCATTCCACAGGTATGGATTTCGACCGTTAACGCTGTTTGTGCCATCTTTGTTTGAAAATCCAGCCTGGTAGTCTTATGATACTTGATAGCTCGTGCAAGGTGACGCCGATGTTCATACGGAGATTGTTCGGTTTCTTCGAGTTCGTTTCGAAACTCCATCGGTGCACCTCCATAGCTGATTGAAACAGTTCCAAAACATGATCTATAGAAGCATTGAAACACTAGAAAACCAAACTTAGGTGAGCACGGTCCATAATGTCGCTGAAATGATGCGAAGATTCATCATGTAGCCCCAATGCCTTCTTGGCAGATATAGTTTCCTGAAGCCATCAACTAAGAAGAATTGAAGACATGAAGAACAAAAAAGGTACGATCCACAAGACAGCACGACGTGTTGCCTCAGAATTCAGATCGCAACTAGACACAAAAGTCATAGTTGGAGCTCCATGAGTTTCCAGGGCCTCAACCAAACATCTTGAGCAATCAATGTACCGTAAAACGCATCAGTACAGTTTACAAGCTCTTGCTGCATCTCACAAGTTGCAACGGCCCTGCCTTGCACGCAATTTCTGACGACAAAATGCCGCTGAAGTGGGTGGTGCACTTGAGAGGCATCACCGATGCCTCCCAAAGTAAAAAATGTCTCTAATTTTCGTATACGCCATGTTCTTTCTGCCCCAAGTATGCAACATGGCCTTTCTTTTGGCATAGAGGCAATCATCCATACCAATTTGGTCGGCCATTTGCACCAAATGTGCGGGCCAGATTTTCGCAGCGTGAACAAATTTGATCAAACCAGCAGCGTTCTGCTGTTCCTGTGGCACAACGCAATATGAACAATCCATGTGGGGCGTACTCTACAATCCACAATTTAATGCACAACTAGATGGCACAATCCACAAATCAATGCACAACTCCCCAAAAACCATGCCTTTTCATGCATCTCTGTCTCCATCGCTCGAGACCCATCCTGTCAAATTACTGTAATGCATGAAAAACAATCTAGCGGGATGATACATTACAATTTCACCAATAGATGGCACAATCCACAAATCAATGCACAAGTTCCCAAAAACCCATGCCTTTTCATGCCTCTTTGTCTCCATCGCTCCAGACCCATCCTGTCAAGTTAATGCATGAAAAACAATCTAGCGGGATGGCACAAGTTCCCAAAAACCCATGCCTTTTCATGCCTCTTTGTCTCCATCGCTCCAGACCCATCCTGTCAAGTTAATGCATGAAAACAGTTTAGAAGGAGCATGTTCAAATAACACAAGTTTGCAGAAGCAATGCCTGTTCATTCTTCTCTGGCTGCACAGCCAAAGGTGTATCCTGCAGAGCCAATGCATGACATGTCTGACACCGATGTATTTGAATGCTGTACATAGTACTTTGCAATTCAGTACCCAAATGTACCCAGTCTCACGCTCCTGTCCACTTTGCAACATCGACTCTTAGCCAGTAAATCAAAAACAAATCACACCAGCCCTTGACATCATGCAACAATCCTATGAAAAATTCAAGACTCAAACGCCCAGGCTCCTCTTGTATCTGCAACGTCCCATCATTCCCCTGGGACAGCAAAGATGGCACAATCCAGCTATTGCTAAGTCATGTTTCAACATTTTAATCCATTCCAGCTGTTAAAGTTGTTTCAACTGACATGAGCTTTATTTTCACCTGCTTGAATACAGGGGCGTCATGGTTGTGGTTCAAAAACCGCGAGTGATGGGATGGTTGCCATTTGTCTGAGAAATCACAAGAACACATGTCACATTTCAGTTTGAGATCATTTTAATACTCATTATTTAGACTTTTCGGTGATGACTAGATATGACTAGCTTTGCAGCGGCAATGGGCACCATCCCAATCTTTCCAGTGGATACTATTGCCTGGAGAATTGGGCTACAACGGACGAAACCAGGGGATGATATTATGTGTTAATGTCAATGTATGTTACAGTGGATGACGTAATGTATATCCTAATGTCATCACCCGGACCGCCCTCACTCACCCACATTCTTCTAGACAATACTGCTCTGGCATCGACAGGAGGCAAAAAAACAAAGGGATGAGACCATTCATTCCCACAAACGGTCATATAGCTTTATTTTGAGGATTAGTCTGAATGTTACTAAGTAACTACAATATGAAACACTACCCCTCCCCCTTCGCCATAGCAAAAGGATGCATGCTAGCATCAAGCAATCTCTTAGTTGGTCAATTTGTACCAGTTGACACGGGTAGGGTCCCAGAACCATCCATAGCGAACCATCTCACGACTCTTGAAACGTTCCCAACGCTCAAAAGACTCCCCATAGCTGTGGTCATGATCACGATGTTGAACATAGTCAGAGTAAATGCGACTGATACGATTGATACGCCTTTCTTTCATGGAGTCACCCTCGTCGCTCTCATCATCAATCAGCACACAGGCGGGAACCCCTGCGTCTCCGTTCAAATCATCAAACAACCTCTGAGCCCTGGCCTTTGCCCTAGCACGACGAACAGCGACACTCGGGCTAAGACTGGGGCTAGACTTAGCCTTGGGGCTACACTTAGCCACCGCCTTTGCCTTTGCCTTTGGAGTGACAGGAGTGCGACTGCGGGGCGTCGAAGCTGCAGGGCGGCGGTGCACACGGGCATTGGGGGACAACAGCCAAGTTCTTGAAGATCCCGATGAGCATGGAGAGCCAGCCATTGGAACAATCAAGGGATCCGGGTAGCTACAGTAGTTTGATCAACTGCACTGCAGAGCAATGTACAGTACATCTTCACACATTTCTTGGATGACTGGCACAGGTGGTGACACCAAGAAAATTACGCACAAATAGATGGCACAATCCACACATGCATTACAAATCGCCACAAACCGTACCTTGTCATGTCTCTCTGTCTCCATCGCTGAAGACCCATCCTGTCATGTTCATACATGAAAACAATCTTCAGTAGAAGGAGCATGTTCAAATAACACAAGTCTGCAGAAGCAGTGCCTGTTCCTTCCTCTCTGACTGCACAGTCAAAGGTGTATCCTGCAGAGCCAATGCATGAAGTCTCTGACACCGATGTATTCTATCTGCAACGTCCCATCATCCCCCGAAACAGCAAAGATGGCACAATCCAGAAATTCAATGCACAAGATGGCAGGAAACATGCCTGTTTCTTCATCTCTGGCTCACTGGCCATAGCTTCATCCTGCGGAGCCAGTAAATCAAAACAAATCGC
>DF239024.1:156982-169993 GCA_000507305.1 Breviolum minutum Mf 1.05b.01
CATCGCTGAAGACCCATCCTGTCATGTTCATACATGAAAACAATCTTCAGTAGAAGGAGCATGTTCAAATAACACAAGTCTGCAGAAGCAGTGCCTGTTCCTTCCTCTCTGACTGCACAGTCAAAGGTGTATCCTGCAGAGCCAATGCATGAAGTCTCTGACACCGATGTATTCTATCTGCAACGTCCCATCATCCCCCGAAACAGCAAAGATGGCACAATCCAGAAATTCAATGCACAAGATGGCAGGAAACATGCCTGTTTCTTCATCTCTGGCTCACTGGCCATAGCTTCATCCTGCGGAGCCAGTAAATCAAAAACAAATCGCACCAGCCCTTGACATTCTGCAAGTATTGCATGAATGCAGTACTGTACAAGTCAAGATTCAAACACCCACACTCCTCTTTTGTCTGCAACGTCCCATCATCCCCCTGAGGCAGCAAAGATGGCACAATCCAGAAAATCAATGGAGATGCTGACATGAAACATGCCTTTTACTTTTTCTTCATCTCAGGCTCAGAGGCCAAAGATCCATCCTGCAGAGCCAGTGCATCAAAAACCAATCGCACCGGTTCTAGACATCTGTACAATTCACCAAACACCCATGCTCCTCTACTATTTGCAACGTTCCAGCATCCACCTGAACAGCAAAGATGGCACAATGCAGAACATTGTTTTTTTCCGTCATTTCTGATGGGAAAGATGAAGTTGCATCCTGCGAAGACAGTGGTGTATCAAATTTACAGTAGATTCAAGACGATCCTATCTGAAGTATATGGAGCTAACCACGCCCAATCGCCACAAACATGCCAACCACGGCCAATTGCCACACGAATGCCAAACACAATCGCCACAAACATGGCAACCATGCACAATCGCCACACGCATGCCAAACACAATCGCCACAAACATGGCAACCGTACACAATCGCCACACGCATGCCAAACACAATCGCCACAAACATGGCAACCGTACACAATCGCCACACACATGCCAACCATGTGCAATCGCCGCAAACATACCAATACTTGTGAATACACATATTTTGGAGGTTTTCCCTTGAATGTCATCATCAGAAATGCGGTAACAATGCCAAGATAACGTTAAATATATGCATCAAGTTGAATATGTTGCACCTCACTCAGACCCAAAAGACCTGCCCCTTAGAATTGGAGGCAGAGATTCCCTGTATTCCCGGTATTCAAGAACCCCAGCATTTCCTGCATAGATGGCAGTCTTTTGCATAGATGGACCGTGTTGCCAAAGATGTCATAAACAAAGATCACAAATCCCATGCAGATTGGTTGCAAAAACAGGCAACTGAACACATGAAGAGAGTTAACCACATGGACCAGTTTATTGACTTTGCTGTGCAGGTGAATACTGCGTCTCGACTTTGAGCGCCAGACATATCTATATCTATCTATGTGGTGTATATCTTATTCTTCATCTCTCTATAATTCTCTATATTTGTGCGTACACAGATATATTTTGATATTTTGATATATGCACCGTACTCCACTATACAATGAATGTATTGTAATGCCTTCTACAGGATTTCCATGTACCTATGTTCTGGGTACCCTCGTTTGGGAGGTGTATAGGATCTTTGTCACTTGGATAAAGTTTTAACCCAACAATTTGCAGGTCAATGTACAGTACATCTTCACACCTTCTCCCTCTGATGCAACTTTGAATATTCCCCCCCCTGTACACGTATAGATGGCACAATCCACTCAAAGATCTAAAAGAACGCAGAATTTTGCATGAACGCTGCCTGTTGCCCCATCTCTTCTTTCAGAATTGTGGACAAGTATAGATGGCACAATCCACTAAAAGAACGCAGAAATTTGCATGCACGCTGCCTGTTGCCCCATCTCGTCTTTCAGAATCGTGGACAAGTATATAGATGGCACAATCCAATGAAAACACACAGGAATTTGCATGAACGCTGCCTGTTGCCCCATCTCATCTTTCTGAATTGAAGATCTGACCTGGTAATGCTCATCTAATGCAATTTCTGTGGTATCAATACACTGAACTTGTGTGCCTGTTTAGGCCATGAAAGACTTTGATGTTTGCTGTACTTGTCAAACTGTCAAACATGGCACAAAGGACTTGAAAACTACTGTACATGAAATCATGTGGGCCTGTAGGGCGTGTCCATCATTGGTTTCCGAAAGGCGTGCAAAAGTCGGTGGCGGCCTTCTCTTTCCAATATGCTGTGCCACCTACACGTATCCAAACTGTCGCAAACGGTAACAGCATTGAACTGAATGCCAGTCCTTGTCAAGGTGTTCTTGGAAGACTGGCCCAGGTGATGTCTTTGCCTTGCAGAAATCATACCAAGAAAATCCAAGAAAAAATCACAAATAGATGGCACAATCCACAAGTGCATTACAAATCACTACAAACCGTACCTTGTCATGCCCCTCTGTCTCCATCGCTGAAGACCCATCCTGTCATGTTCATACATGAAAACAATCTTCAGTAGAAGGAGCATGCTCAAATAACACAAGTCTGCAGAAGCAATGCCTGTTCCTTCCTCTCTGACTGCACAGTCAAAGGTGTATCCTGCAGAGCCGATGCATGAAGTCTCTGACACCGATGTATTTGAATGTTGTTCAAAGTACTTTACAATTCAGGACCCAGTCCCACGCTCCTGCCCACTTTGCAACCGCGAATCTTTGCCCTGGACAATAATGGACAGGACAACCCAGAAATCAATGCACAAGCTGGCAGGAAACATGCCTGCTTCTTCATCTTTGGCTCAGTGGTCAAAGCTTCATCCTGCGCAGCCAGTGCATGAAAAACAATCACGCCAGCCATTTCCATTCTGCACGAATACCATGAATACAGTACTGTACAATTCAAGGTTCAAACGCCCGCACTCCTCTTCTATCTGCATCGTCCCATCATCCCCCTGAGGTAGCAAAGATGGCACAATCAAGAAAATCAAAGCACAAGTTGGCAGGAACCATGCCTTTTTCTTCATCTCTGGCTCAGTGGCCAAAGCTTCTTCCTGCGGAGCCAGTGCATGAAAAAACCGTAGAAAAACAAAAATGGCACAATCCGGAAGATCAATGCACAAACTGGCAGGAAACATGCCTGTTTCTTCCTCTTTTGCTCGATAGCTGAGGGCCCATCCTGTCAAGGTAATGTCGTTCATTTGACACCATCAGAACTGTACTGCAGATCAATGTACAGTACATATTTATACAATATTTACAGTACACGTTGAATCCTCCCCTGGACAAGTATAGATGGCACAATCCACTAAACGAACGCAGGAATGTGAGTATAGTGTGCCACCTAGACGTATCCAAACTGTCGCAAACGGTAACAGCATTGAACTGAATGCCAGTCCTTGTCAAGGTTTTCTTGGAAGACTGGCCCAGGTGGTGTCTTATTCTTGCAGAAATCATAACAAGAAAATTGATGCAAGATATCACTGTGACGTGAAAAGCTCTGCACGTTCACGAATACTGTAACACTGCCTGTTGCACAACCACAGGCGTACAGGCTAAAGACACAGCCTGCGCGGCCACATGCTACACATTCAAAAAAGGATCAAGAAGCTTGATGAACAACCAGTGCCTGTGGATCGTCCATCACTACATCTTCTACCTGGTGGCACAAGTGATGGCACAAGTGATGGCACAAGTGATGATCAGTCTATCATTATGTGAGACTGTCTCAATATGTGGAACTCAACATAGGAACTTCCTGCAAATCATTCGTTGATTCACACTTGGGACCCACAAGTCTAAAATATACATGGCACAAATATGCACAAATCACGGACCAAGACAAAGTTCCAACCTTGGCGACTACGTCCATGTTGTCCATGTCCACGTCAGAAGATGGTACCTACACTTAATTACAATGTCATCAAGTTTGCAAACCACATGAAGCTGACTGTGTAGAGTACCCTGCCTCCGCATCATTGGCTCCATGTTGTTGCCCTCTACATGAAGATGATGCAGCCTGTTTCTCATTCATACAGTGAAATAACACCAACAAATGAATCCTATTGAAAGCTGTCCTTGTCAACGTCCATTTGTACAGGTGTATCCTGCGCTGGATAGATGGCACAAAAAAAGAATAAGCACAAAGTCACACAGGATAAAATGAAACTACAGTAAAAAAATCACAAGGACATGAACATGCTGCCTTGTCTTCAACGTTTCCAACTTGGTCCACCACCATTAGATCGCACGTGGTTTTGTCCTACATTGCCAAAATAATGCAAAATAAAAGCAACTGTAATCAATGAAGGGCAACGCGCTCCTGCTTCATCTGCCACATATCCGTCATGGATACCTGCTTCGTTTGCGTGAAGCGTCCAGGAGGGCCGCGGATGATCTCATACTGCCGTGATGCCTGAAGTGCAGCAAAGCATGTGACTGAAATAGTCTGATGCGCTAACCTCAACACAATGCGAGCTAAATTCTTTCCTGCCTTGCTCTTGGACTTCTTCGATGCATCGTTGTCATCATTATCGCCCCTCGTTCTTTTCGCCATGACTTGCACCACATGCAAGGCATAGACACAGAACAAGATGCTCCGATGATTGAGCCAGTCAGCAAACGATAAAAAGGAAATATAGATGGCACAAACATTTTGGGGGGTCGCTGGTGGCCAAGTATGACCATTGCATTGTGCCATCTATGGATGTTTCTGTCAAAAATGCAAAATTCATGCATATATACATCGAATCATGTTCTAGTTAGCCATGTCAAGAGCAGGACAACGTACGCACTTTCCAAAAACCTCAAAATCTGGTCGTAGACGCATTTTGGATGGCACGCCTATACTTTCATTAGTGCCATCTGTTTTGAGACTAGAGTAGGTTTCAAGTATGTCTTTATATTTATATATATATCTATAGCGAGAGAGAGGTTTCAAGTATATAAATATAAGCTTCAAGTATAAATATATATATTTAATATATACATTGATATACACATATATATATATATAGGTTTCAAGTTTCAAGTATATAATATATAGGTTTCAAGCATAACATGAAAAGGTTTCAAGTATACCCACTAGGTTTTAAGTATATATAGGTTTCAAGAATATCAAAAGGTTTCAAGTATATATTTCAAGTATATATGTAGGTTTCAAGTATAGATATATAGTTGTTTCACGTATATATTTTTACTATCAAAGATAGTGTAAATATATGAAATATGTAAAATCATACAAGTTGTTCACAATATATTTGTATATATATATATATATTTATTTGATATATATATATACATTGTATAGATAAATATATATAATATTTATGATTTATATATATATTTTATATAAATATAATATATATAAAAATATATATAATATATATAGTTGATAGTATATATATAATATTTACTTTGTTTACATCGATATATATATATAATAGTATGTGTTGTAACTACACATGTCATACCATAACCAACCATTAGCAATACCCCTCGAAAAAAGGAACCCCTTGAAAGCAAAACCAGAACTTGAAACTCCGTGGTTTTGATTCACTTTAATTTGGGAAACCATTGTCCTTGTTCATGCAAAGACTTTTGATGACTTTGGAAGCTGCAAGCTTCCCCGCCCAAGTCATTTGGCTGAACAACGCTGCAGAAACAGGGGTTTGATTCATAAAGTTCGTATAGTTGCCCTTGTGAAGCTTTGTGTTCATCTCATAGTCACGCAACCCCTGAAGAAACGAGGCAGGTGTGAGCAACTCCAAAGTGCCAAGGATCTTGTTGAATTGCTTCACATCCTTAGTAAGTAGTAAGTGATCAATGATGTAACATTATATTTTTGAGCTGGCTGAATTATGCAACAACTTACTCCATCCAGTCAAAACAGATAAACTTTCGTCAAAGCTGAAGCAAAAGCCAAAATAATTTATCCATGATTCGCTTTCCTGTTTGAAATGCTCATTGAGTACTTCTCCCAACATTTCTTGTAGATCATCATCAGGCAAAGACGTCTTTGGACCACTGTTAGAACGAGAAAATTTTTGGTGCAACCACAAGTCATCGTCGCCCTTAGCACCCGTCCTGACACTACCTGTGCCTGGTAAAGACAGTGTACTGCTATCACGGTGACTTTCTGACTCATCATCCTTTTCGTCTTCCTCCTCCTTTTCATCCTCCTCATCATCATCATCACTTTCTTCTTTGTTTGATTTGCCTGTCTTCTTCTTCTTTTTTTTCTGCGATTCAGATGACGAGTCTGAACTACTCGAGGAAGTCTTCTTTTTTTTGCTCTTCTTACGATCCTTGCTCTTCTTCCTCTTCATCCCTTTTGGTTTCAAATCATCATGTCTCTTTTTCAAGTGAGAATTCCATTCCTTCATGTCATTCGATGCCTCTTCTTTATACTTTTTGACCATGTCCAAGACTTTGTTTCCTAATGTTGCATCCTTTTTGACACGGCCACGCACCTTGCTGATGATGTTCTTTCTCACAGCTTCAAGCGTTTCAAACTGGCACATTGTAGACTTCTGCCCCTTGTCTGCCAAAAGCCTGAGTTAAGTAAGGTCTATGTAGGATTGTGTAGGCAGAAGAATCGAGTGAGACATGATCATGTTCAAGAGGTGGTGGGAACACATTGCTCAGGTCATGGGAAAGTAAACTTAAATTCATGAAATTCATTGCTAATTTCTGTCAGAAGACTGCACAATTGCCAGCAACCTTTTCTTCCATTTTGCCTCTGTAACTGCTTCGATTTTCTGCATCAAAGACCTGCCCTCTGATTCTGACTTCTTAGCAGCATTAGCTTCACGTTTGCGAATTGCTAGAAGTTCCCCGCCACACTCAAACAGATCCATCACCGACATGTCCTGGATGTCATCATGCGGGTCAGCAATGATGAAGCAAATCTGATCCTGAGCTGAGTGATAATAAGGGGCTGGCATTTTCAAACATATCAACACAATACATTTTACATATGCGACAAAAGGGACTGCACTAACAAAGTCCAAACAAAAAACAACTCACAAATTCTGATTGAACTGAAGCCAACATTTGAGTTTCTGCTGATAGCTGATCAAGACGAACAAAATCCTTCACTTTCATCTGTTTGGTCTTCAACCCAACTTGCGCTGCCAGCTCTGTCAAGGTATCTTCGTTCTCTTCTTCTGTCTTTGATTCACTGGAACTAGATGAAGAGGTTGATTTCTTCTTCTTATCTTTTTTCTTCTTCTTATCCTTCTTTTTCTCTTTCTTCCCACCTGACTTGTTCAAAATGTCTTTCGCCATATCCACCTGGAAGGAGTACAAGGGGCTGGGTACTACTATTGGACTATCTGAAGTATTTTGGTTTGAATACCTGTACGTTGATTGTAGTATCATGAGTAATTAGTACTTAGACAACCCTGATGGAATGGTAGTGATACCGGTTCTGAACTTTGGATTTTGAAACAAAACGGTTTTTGAAACAAAATGGGAAACAAAAATCACAACCGTGGTTGAATCATGGGCACAAAAGCCAGTGAATAATAACAAGTTTGATATGGTATGACCAACTGATATGACCACTGTGGAGGTGCCAATTGATGTGCCGTCTTTTCCCAAACAACCCTCATGCAAGCCTTCATTCTATTGACCGAATCATCCAACACATTCTCCATTGGGGTGCCACCATCAGAGGCTGTGGTGGTAGCCGATCCCTTTGATGATGCTGGATTGGCATCTTTCTCTTGTATTTTTTTTTTACCAGCCATGCCGAGGCAGTGCTCAAAACCACTGCCCCAACTAACACCTGTCTAAGACTAGACTCTGAGCCCAGCGTTGCCAGGAAACCATCACCAGCATTTTTCTCACAACTCACAACTCAGCACCTCCTTTTTGTAAATACTTACATTTTTGATTCTCATGTGTCAACTGTGTGACCTCATGTTCCTGATTGCCATGATAACAGACTCCAAAATTAGAAGATCAAAGGTGACATGGCATACGTTGTTTTGTTTCGTGTGTGGAATTTCAACAGCTGTAAACAATTTGAAGGCTCTTTGTTTTCTCCACCTATTGTTTGGTTGTCACGCTGGTCACGCAGCGCAGCCCTAAGTTTCCTCCAGGCTAAACTGATTCCCAGTCACTCTCACTTGTTTATGGAACGTGTGACCAGGCTAATTAATGAAAACATCAGCGCAGGTGATCTGCAAATCAGAAGTATAGAATCATAATAAGACTAAGTTGTACATCGAAACATATTATAGAACAACACAACTTTATAATAACAACATAAGATTAAGTAAAACATTGAAACATATAATTATTATTATTATTATTCACCCGCTGGCAAGTAACGTAGAACACCTGCTTTCCTTCAAGCAAATTCTAGGTTGCTAATGCATCAAAATATTATACTAGTAGTGACCTAAGGCTAATGCTCTCTGCCGGCATAGCCCATTCTATTGCCATGCATCCTGCGTAGCCCATCACTACCATGAAGCCACAGGCACCTGAGCATGTGGACGTAATTTGGGTAGACACCCTTCAATGATTCAAAACAAACTATGTTAAGATATTGCCCTAGTTTGCACCAATGCCATAGATTCATTGAAAGAATGGAACATGGAAATAGATAATTATATTATATTTGTTTATAATATGGCAAGATATTCAATCAATTGTGTTTTGCCATGTTCAAGACCCCGCGTTAGAACCAATACAATTGGTTGAGTAAGCAAAGTTCTCCGGTATAGTCCATGCCCACCCAAGTTTGGCAACACCTTTTCCTAAGCCAAGAGACTTCAGCGAAAGACCATACATACGTCATCGATAAGCACAGTCACCTCAGTGAGGGGAGAAGTATTTGTTTGAATTGGCTCATTTACCTAATCTCATTTGGCCACAATGGTTGATCTCATTAACAACAATGGATGTTGAAGCAAAATAGATTTTGAAACAAATGGATGTTTAAACAAAATTCTGTGACATGTCGAATCATTTGTTGTATCATGGGCACACAAGCCAGTGAGTTATCATTGCAGAGAGTGATACCAAATGATACCAAATGTAACTCCATAAGATTCCATAATAAGTAATGAGTCGAGACACTTCAGGTTGGTGCTGTAATCCATAGGTCCTGCTTTTTTCACGGGCAAGTGCAACACATCACATACAGCAGTGTACTGAATTTGTAGTTTTGTAGTGTACTGAATATTATTTAGTAGTCTGGAGTAAGTTTGTGCAAACTCATCCTTTCTACCCACCCCGGGCCCCAGTCCTTTCATCATGGATGTTCACGCTTGACGCTTGCGCTTGCCAACCTGCGAAAGATCATGCCATCTTTCAATGATACTGATACTGCTTTTCTTTGTTATTATCCGTGCATCAATGTTTTCTTAATAGATGGACCTTGATTTAGTCTTCATACTCTTGATCATCATTGATCACCTCCATGATTGCAATGCGATGTAGTTAAAAGTAGGTACAAATGATGTTCAAGAAGGAGCGCTGAACACCGCCATATGTCATATACATATTCATAAGTTTTATACACATCTTTATGTGTACTTATATTATATATACATGTATGGAACAGTCCACTGCTACAACATTCGCATGAGATGATTATTGGAGTGATTATTTTTTTAAGGATATGAACAACACATATCTTTCATTTTTTTAAAGCCGACAGTAGTAGAGAAACAAAATACTAAACAAGTCATATCTATGAATTCTCTATGAATTCATTTCTTCATGTATTCTTACTCAAGTAGTAGAGTACAACTGAATTCAGTGATAAGGTTGAAACTTGCATTCCAATTCATCAAGAAAGGACCCAAGCCAACTCAAGCCTTCTTTGAACACCAGAAGGTCTCCAAGGATGTCTGTGTCTTCGAGCTTGAAGACGTACTTGATGTCCTGGATGTACTTGATGTCCTGGAAGTACTTGATGAAGCCGATGCAACCTCCAGTAGTAGCAGCAAAAAGTTTCAAAAAAATACAAGATTAAGAGGAAGTATGTATATGTCATGTATATGTCTCATGTCTGGGGATGTGAAGTACCGCAGAAGGTTTCAGAGCCCAAAGACATTCCGAGGTTTAAAGAGAGACCAGTGAGAGAGATAGATAGAGACTCAGGTGAATAGCAAGCAAGGCCAGGTATGTCACCCCTTTCACTACCTACTGCTGAGTACGTTCAAGTATATGTTCCTTCCAGCTCACAACGATCCTATCCAACCCTAACTAACTCACAACTAATTTGGCAAGAGACTGCCTCATTGTGCCATCCAGGGTCAGCATCATAAGGAGCCAGACCATCGGAACTCTCCTGACAGGTGGTGATCACTTCAGACCGAGGGAATCCTAGTAAATCTTTCTTGGACCCCATTGCCCTCGAGGAACTAACAAAAGGTCAGAGTTTCATAAGCTTTCCCAACTACATGTTTTTTCTCTCAAACAAATCAATGGATAATATCAGATCTATGACATTTCACATCTGTATTCACATTTGAATGTATATGCAGGCCCTGGCGTTTGCGATACATGTTTTTTTGCGCAGACATGATGAATAAAACAAAGCGTTGTTGTTTGGTTGAAGCCCGCACCCCTTAATTACACCCTGGTCCGGCAAATTCACTTCTCCCGGTGGGGGCAAGGACTCCACCAGTGCTTCACTAAACTTGTAGAGCTCCACCAAAGCAACGTTGCTAGGCTGGGGAGATTTGTGCTCCTTAACTCATTTCAACAAAAGAAAATAACACACTCAGGAGTCAAAGCATCAGTATTCAAAGCAATACAGTCACAGGACAATGTACTCGACTTAAGAATCCATTTTACATCATTGACCTTGACATCATAATAGGCATGAAAATGCATCTGGCGTTTTGACATAACACTGGACCTTTGATACTGCTGTTGCTGGGTGGTGTGCTATGATATATTAGGATACTCACTCGAGAAGAATGTTCAGTACAACATGATTTTAATAGGACAAGAATCAGTCCAGGATTTGTGTGCCATGTAGACAGCTTGGCCAAATTGTTTGGGATAGGCAGAGGAATCAGCAAGGCGACTCTTCACACCAGTGACCCACCTCAATGGACTCAAGGGAGGTTTTGGAACTCGGTTTCTCGCTCACTTACGGACTATCTCATACCAAGTGTCTATCTCCCTCTCAAAAAAACAAACATTCCAAGGCAAAGTACACCATTTGTGTCAGAACTGACCGACTGATGATACAATCTCTTCAAACAAGTATATTTGTGATGGATTGTAAGTTAGCAATACTTGCATTGAACCTCAAACTTAGCAAAATCAAAGTTGCCTTAGTCCTCACTGATAAACAAAAATCACCTCACAAACGGTTCAAAAATCAAACTGCTGGAAAAACGTCATAATTAAATTTCAGAACAAGGACCTGGTCCCTTGGGTCATGGTGGCAACTGTCAAACGGTCTTTAGTGCATGGCCAACAGCGGCGATGAATCTCCCCCAAAAATCCCAAAGCAGGATAGTGACCCCGAAGCTCTAGAGGCTTAGCGCTCTTAGCACCAAAGGTTCTCAGGTAGACCACAAGGCGATGAGTCCACCCTTCACTTTTTGCTTTCTCTGCTGCCAGTGCCAGCTTATCTGCCACTGCCGGGTAGAGGAACAACAGGGAATTCATCTCAGATACATCATGGAATTCCAGGGCATTTCAAGGTGTTTGCAATAACCAAGTAATTTGACAAAACTAATGTAGTGCCCTCTACTACTTCTGTTGCTGCTATCCTTTGCTGTATTTCAAAAGCAAAAACAGTTCCCAATACAAACCAGAGGGATTGAGTGGTTACTGATTTGATCCATGTCATAAGTATGTCTCTGGGGAAACAAAAAGCATACCCACTGCATGAATAAACGCTATTCTTTGACTTCTGAGTTGACTTGCAGTTAAATCCTGCAACATCTCAGCATGTGGCGCTAAGGGAATCTAATCTAAGGGAGTTTTGTTTTCAGGCGGTAATCCAGCACTAGATGGAAGTTGATTGATGATAAAGCAGTCCAACATCATTTCACCATATTTCACCAATGTATTGAATTATTGGCAAGGATGCCTCCATCCCATCCATCAAGCTAATTATAGGCCTAGACACGGGATTCTCGATCAGCCACCAAAGGTTCAACCACAAACATAAAGGCACAAGGACACGGGCAATCACTTCGGCAGTAGCGTTGCCATGAGACACAAATGAAACACTTTCGTCCCCGTAGAGCGAATCCTTCCAAGATTCACTATTGAATCCAAGGGTTTATCTCTCAGTGTTAGTTTCCCAGACAACCAATGCATCCATATCCTTTTTTGGAAAGTTCCAGTTCCGAGTCCCTGAGTTATCATTTCACTAGAACACTTAAATTTTGTCAGAACAAATCTTGTATCTTAAAATGACTTTGAAGATATTATTACCCCATAGTTTCAATCCAGTCCTTGGTTCTTTTGCTTGTATGTGTGGACACAAATCGCAAAAAAGAACTGCACGTGGGTTCTATCATGACCAATCCACCTGGTTGCGTGAGAACCATTGATTCAGCCAAAATCTTTAAGCCTTTGACCTCGTGGATATTAAAATCCGAGTTTTGCCGCACATCGAACACAAACCCACGTGGAAAGCCAGCAGCAATGGAACCCACGCCCCCAAAGACTTCGACGCAATCATACTTTGGGTGAACACCAAGTGTATTATAGTCACGCTGCAACCTGCCTTACAAGGGTTCAAGATAGAGGTATTCAGTGTCCAGCTAGTTTTGCTAGATTCTTTGAACAAAAAGTGTTTTCAATTCTGCCAACAAAAACTAAACATCAATTTTCTGAACTGAGTTGCTCTTTTCATCAGCAAGAAGTGGATAAAGGCCAATCAGCCAACACTGGATCTCCAAAAAGCTCATTGCTGGCTGCTTGACCATTGCTGACTCACAAATTGGAGATGCCCTTTCTTTCACTGACTATTGTGCCCAAAACAGCTGCACAGCAACCGCAAATTTTGGCGAACACTCCATGATTGGTTTTATTATACAAAATTTGAACAC